>VDFB02323546.1:0-100231 GCA_007258455.2 Sequoia sempervirens
GGTCTCCCTCATACAAAGGTTGAGTCCATTTCCATTATGCAGATCATCGAAATCCATTAATGTTCTGCATCCAGTACATTCAACAGTAAAGAGAAGTATTCAAAAAACTTATATTTGTCTCAGTATTTATCTCTTAGAATTTTTGTCTTTAGTTTATTCTTAGTATTAGGATCCCATCCTATTGCAGATTTGTTTGCATTTACATGGTATCAGAGCCACGTTGTGTGAATCCTAATCAAATCTGAATACCAATCTGCTCAAGAAAAATTTGTATTTTCCAAAATCGAATTTACTTCACATTCTTCATAATGTCAAGCGTGATCAGATTTGAAGATCGCCTTGCAGGAGCAGACAATTTCACATCATGGAAATTTAGAATCATGATGATCCTTAGAGAGAATAAATTAGATTCACTTGTGAAAGAAAACTTGGAGGAACCAAAATCTGAATCTGAGAAAACTCAATGGACAGAAAACAATGAAAAGGCCATGAAAATCCTAGTAGATGCAGTTAGGGATCACATAGTGCCCATCCTAGCAAAACATGAAACTGCATACCACATGTTCAAATCTCTTGAGAAAACTTATGAGATTAACAACACCTGCAGGACTCTTGCTTTAAAAAGGAAAATCAACAATGCTCAAATAAACAAAGGAGAGTCCATTAATGCGTACTTCATGAGGATTATTGAACTGAGAGATCAACTATCCACAATTGGATATCAGATTGATAGCAAAGAATTAACTCTAATTGCACTAGGAGGCCTACCAAACTCATGGGAGTCTTTTGTTCAAGGAATAAGTGCAAGATCCAAACTCCCTAAGTTTGACAGGCTAAGGACTGACTGCCTTCAAGAAGAAACAAGACTCCTCAAAAGAAAACAAACAGAAAAACATAGATGAAGACATTCATGCACTCAACACATTGTCTAATAAAAGGAATAAGAAAAACTCCTACAAGAAAGGATCTTTTAAAAGAAAGAGAAATCCCAATGGAAAGGGATCCTCTAAGAAGAAAGACATTTCTCAAGTGCAATGCTTTAGGTGTGATCAATATGGCCACTATGCAATGAAATGCCCTGACAGAACAAAGCAACAAGCATCCTTTGCCAAAGTAGGAAAGTCAAATTCAAATCATGAATCTGAGAACTTTGTGTTCTATTCAGCATTATCTAGTCAAGTATCTAACAATTTCAACAACTAGGTAATTGATAGTGGTTCTTCGAGGCACATCACAGGGTTTAGAGAACACCTAGACACTATGTCTGAAGAGTCTGATGAAGATGTAACAATTGGGGATGACTCTACACATCAAGTAAAAGGGGTTGGAACTTGTTCCATTACATTGAAATCTGGTCTCTCCCTTCAACTCACTGGAGTCTTATTTGTACCTGGTATAAAGAGGAATCTCATATCCATCTCCGCACTTGAAGACAATGGTTATAGAGTTACCTTCATGGATGGGAAAGTTCTAGCATGGCCTAAAAACTCAACAATCAAGAAAGCCCAAACCATAGGTGTAAGACAAGGGTACCTTTACAAACTTTGCACTGAAGTCAATCAAGCCCTTACCCTTAACACCTTTGATTCAAATGAAATCTGGCATAGAAGATTAGGACACCTTCATTTCCGTGCCCTATCTTCTATGGAAAAACTTGTTACAGGGTTACCTAAGTTAAAATCATCTCATGAAGGAAATTGTAAAGGTTGTGCCTTAGGAAAGAATTCAAAGGGCTCCTTTCCCACTAGTTTGAGCAAAACTCTTAATGTGTTAGATCTGGTTCATTCCGACTTATGTGGACCTATGTCTGTACCTTCTAAAGCAGGATTTCTTTACTATGTCATATTCATAGATGACTTCTCTAGGAAAACCTGGATCTATTTCCTTAAGTGTAAAGAGTCATTAGAAATCCTCAAAAGGTTCGAAGAGTTCAAAGCACTTACAGAAAACTTCTCCGGGAAGAAAATAAAAACCTTAAGGACAGACAATGGGAAAGAATACACCTCTGAAATTTTTAAGGAATTCTGCATGAGTGCTGGAATTAAGAGGGAGTTCACAGTGGCTTACAACCCTCAACAAAATGGGGTTGCTGAAAGGAAAAATAGAACCATTGTAGAAGCTGCCAAAGCAATGTTGCTTGATCAAAACATTGAAACCTCCTTCTGGGTTGAAGCCTCTAGGACTGCTGTCTACATCCAAAATAGATGTCCTCATTCTCATCTTGACAACAAAACTCCTGAAGAAGCATTCACTGGTATAAAACCTAACATTAGTCACTTTAGGATTTTTGGTTGTCCCATCTATATTCATGTGCCCAAGGAGAAGAGATTCAAACTTGAACCTTCCGGAAGAAAGGGATATTTATGGGATATAGTGAAACCTCCAAAGCCTTCAGGATATTCATGCAGATCAAGATCAAAATTGAATTGGCTTGAGAGATGTCATCTTTGAAAGAAGACATTAGATCAAAAGTAAAGAAGTTCTAGTGAGTCTAAATCCCTTTTCCCCGGTATGAAAATGGAACCTGCTCCTGAGATTCAGAGGGAGCAACTTGAGGAAATGACACCTGAATTTCCTTCTACTTCAAATGAGAATACAGATATCAATGGCAGAAAGAGACCACTTTGGGCCAAGAAGATGATCAAAGAAGCAGAGAATCATGCAGCACCCAAAGGAACGTTCAGGGAGAGTAAGAGACCCAAACGTTTCTCTAGCTATGTTGCTCTCATGAACGATATCATAAACTCCGAACCTGTCAGTGTTTCAGAAGCCTTCAGACATCAAGCATGGAAAGATGCAATGACGGAGGAATATCAGGTCCATTCTAAAAATGATGTATGGGATGTTTGTGCCCTATAGACCAAAGGGAAATTTGTCTCTTCAAATGTCTTCAAAATCAAAGCATCTTTCTTGATGGCGGTATAGAAAAACATAAACGCACGTTTGGCAAGGGTTTTTCTCAAAGAGCATTGATTACGAAGAAACATTTACACTTTTGTTGCCGTTACATCGGTGAAGGCTGATGTTAGCCATTACGTGACTAAAAGTGGAAGATCCATCAAATGGATGTGAAAGGCGCCTTCACGGATGGAACCATTGAAGGAAGTCTATGGAACGAGCACGAAGGTTTTGTGATACATAGACTCACATGTCTCCAATAAAGCCCAGCTCTTTATGGACAAGCAGGCTCCGAGTGCAGTATGAAAGAGGTGGCGAGCTATCTCTTGGGATTAGGATTTTCCAAAGAATGAGGTTGTCAATCTCTACTTCAAGGTAATCCGTTGACATACTAATTATTTTATATGTTGATGACCTGCTGATAACAGGAGAAGATCACCTCATTGCTCAAGGGAAGCAAGATCTAATTTCTGAATTTGACATGAAAAACTTGGGCATTCTACACTACTTCCTAGGTTTAGAAGTATGGCAGAAATCAGAGGGCATTATACTAAATCAAGGGAAGTATACTATTGATATTCTGAAAAGATTTGGAATGTTGAACTGTAGACCGATGTCTACACCTATGGAAACCAACCTTCACAAATTGAAAGAAGCAGCAGTAGAATCCAAGTGTGCAGATCCAACCCTTTACAGACAGATGATTGGATCCTTGATGTATCTGGTTAACACCAAACTTGATATTAATTTGCTATAAGTGAATGTTCTCGACCAGTTCATGTGTGAGCCAAGAGGAATTCACTTAATGGTATTGAAACATATTTTGAGATATCTTCAAGGCACTATTGGATATGGTCTTCTTTACAAGAATGATCAACTAGATCTACATGGAGTACTCAGATTCAGTTAGACTAGAAGTACTGTAGGTCGAAAAAGCATCGAGGATGCTTTATGGAGTTTAGGATCGGCTATGATCTCCTGGATTTGCAGAAAACAATCTTCAGTTGCACAGAGCTCAACAGAAGCCGAATACATTGCAGCCTCAATGGGAGCAAGAGAAGCAGTTTGGCTTCGTAAATTGCTTGTGGGACTCTTTGGTGAGCCCTTGAATCCTACAATTATTCATTGTGATAATCAGAGTTGTATCAAACTCTCTGTAAATCCTGTCTTCCATGATAGATCTAAGCACATTGAGATCCCCTATCATTATGTAAGAGATATGGTAGAAAGGAAAGTAATTCAGTTGGAGTATATTAGTACAAATGATCAAACTGTAGACATTCTCACCAAGCCTCTCTCCCGAACCAAGGTAGAGCACTTCAAGAAGAAACTTGGTATGGTTGAAATGTAATTTGTTATTTATGCTTGAAATTCAAATTGTTTATCAAATTGTACTAATATATAAAGATGTTTTAATGTGTAAACTCTTTTGTCATGTGTGTGACTCCATGACTTTATGGGCCTACTTCCCCTGTGTACATTATTGAAAGGTGACAATCTTTCTAATAATGAACACTTGTATTTGACATTGTAAAGTGATGACTCTACAATGAAAACTATCATGATAGATGTCATGTGACTTGATATTTATAGATATGTCATGATAGTATCTCTTGGACACTTTGGTTGATATCATGGGACTTGATATCATTTGTAGATCATTGTGATCCTTAAGAGATAATCATGGTGGATATTTATATCCGTGGATATGCCATGAATTATGGTAGAGATCATGTGACTTGATGTTAGTGCACATACCATAATGAAGATGTGTTATGAAGAATGTCATGTGACTTGACAACTTTGAGAAAACATATCTTCGATATCACGTGTGAAGGTGATATCTTCACTTATTTGATTTGAAATATCTTCCCTAAGCTAAGAGGGAGTGTTGATACATGATAGCTTAGGTTTGATATGAACAATGATTGCTATAAGCATCATCATTGTTATATTAGATCTATTTGCTCTGTAAATATTTCTGGAAATAAGTAATCGACTTTATAATGCATGTATAAAATCGAACTCATATAAATGATGATCATATACGCCATGTTTGATGACGCGTATTTGTTAATCTATTTAAACGTGAATGGTTATCAGATATTCTGGAACTCGCAGGCTCAAAGAACACGTCCCTTGAGCGGACGTGTCTCCAAGTGTGGAGACACGTCCTCTCAAGAGGCGTGTTCCTTAGATATGGAACCCGTGCGCTCAAAGGAACACGTCCCTTGAGCAGACGTGTCTTCAAGTGTGGAGACACGTCCTCTCAAGAGACGTGTCCCTTGGATGCGGGTCTCCCTCATACAAAGGTTGAGTCCATTTCCATTATGCAGATCATCGAAATCCATTAATGTTCTGCATCCAGTACATTCAACAGTAAAGAGAAGTATTCAGAAAACTTATATTTGTCTCAGTATTTATCTCTTAGAATTTCTGTCTTTAGTTTATTCTTAGTATTAGGATCCCATCCTGTTGCAGATTTGTTTGCATTTACACAGATGTTCTATCAAACATCAATTTGTGGATGAATGTAACTCATTCCAGATCAAGCACACATTATGATCCACATCCCAGTTTGTTGTGTGTTGTTGCAGATAATCACAAGTGTTATTGTGGCCTTCTAGTGCAACACAATTTCTCTACCCCATGCGAGTTGGTGGGGAGGTCTCAAGGCACAGTGTCGTCAACATTGTTGAACTGATTTAGAGGAGAGTCTTTTCCCAAGAAGTTTACAGTCCCTGTGTAAAGCCTGTGTAAAGGGCAGCCTACAGGGGTATTGTCTTGAGGGGCCAAAATTCAGTGAAGAATAAGCATGATAAGTCAATCATGATGGTGTTGTCCATGGTGGTTGTCAATCAAATAGCAAGGTCCCACACCTTGAGGCCATCCCAATGTTTCACTGAATGGTTGAATTAAGGGTGCACGTTCAGATTGATAACACATGGATCACAACTTATAATTTCCCATTAAACTTTGAGCATAGCCTGGAAGAAGCTGTAATTGATATAGAATGGAGTGCTATACAGTATTCATGTACCGTTCAAAGACTTACAAAAGGAAACTTGGTTTATCAGGGATCACTAATTATGGATGCATTTTATACCAATGAAAATGCTATTTTATTGCTCGACATATTGTCCAGATACTGAATAATTTTTCATTGTCTGAGAAATATATCACAAATAATTTTCATTGTGAAGCAACAATTGAAATTGTTAGTGAGGATGAGGAGGCATTTCCTTTTAGTCAAAACAAGGAATACAAGCTTCTAGGCCATAAAATTATAGAATTATGGAAAGCAGAGATGGAAGGACACAAGGAAACCTGTGACAGGTTGAAATATTTAGAGGAGTTCTTAATTCAACTTCATAGGGAAGTTGTCAAATTAAATTTTGTGCTTCGAGCAGGTTCAATAAAAAACACAATGTTCGCACTTATCAACTTCTTCAAAAGATGGCTCAGCTACAGCTACAAGGTTCTCAAAAAATTTCTGACTATCAAAAGCATGCTAGGCAGTCATTCAAAGTTGAATATATTGAAAGGTTGCGAGATGAAATGCAGCAATTGGAGACTAAAAAGAATAGGTTGGAGAATGAACTGAATTTGGTTATCACAAAACCGAGAGAAGTTGAAGAAAGGAATGAGGCTCTATGGATGGACAAGGAGAGGCATTTAACATCTAAAATTGCAAGTGCTCAACAAAAGGCACGTTGCCTATTTGAACAAAATCAGAAAGTAGAATCTAATCACATTCAGAAGCGACATCACTGGAAAGATGAATTAGAGATGTGTAGAAATGAATGTAAAGACAAACTGGAGATCCTCTACAGTATGTTAAAAGAAAGGGAAATCTTAGGACTGTATTGTCTATGTAAATTTAGCTGTGTACAACAGGGGATTACTCAAGAGTGATGTAAGTTGATATCTTCTGTCTTGATTTACAGCAATGTGCGAATTAAGAATCTTACAATCCTTGCTCCACTCAACTCACCTAACACAGTTGGCTTTGATCCAGGCAAGTTAATTTGTTCATGAAAAATAACCTAAATAAACATGGGGACATTTTTGAATTGACTGTACAAGATATTGTTCTTATCCCGTTATTTCTCTCATTTTGAGACCCCTGTCCTCTTTTCTTGCTTGATTATGATGTTCTATGTTGTTTTTGGCCAAAACTAATTATTATTTTTCAAAATATTAAGGAAAGTATACAAATATGGCTCATAGGGGTACCTAACTAAGACTTAGCTCCTTGCATCCCTTAAATATGCATCTCACCTGCCCAAACAGCTGGAACACCACTAATTAATATGTACAGAGTGACTCCAAAAGTCCACACATCTGCCTATGGACCATACTGCTTGCATAAAGCTTCTCTCTCTAAGAGGCAGGAAGAGCTCAATGTGTTTCTTAGGAATTTCTCCAATTCTTTTGAGGCAATGATTGAGTCCATGAGATCCATAGATACAATCAAGAGAGTATTACCCAAGCTTGTCATACAAGAAATGTTGAAAATTTCCACGACGAGCCTGAAATGAATTGTGTTGCTCTTCTCACCAGGATGTTTAACAGTTATTCCCGTTACCTGCTTGTTGCCAGTGATAACTATTTGTTTTCTGGTTAAGTAAATTTATTGGAAAAGGTACATGGCCTTAGTCTTCCAAATTTATTGCCCCATTCAATTTTATGACAAGGCACTTGAATTGTTTGACATAATACCTCAAAAAAATGTGATTTCATGGAATGCCCTGATTGCAAGATATGCACAAAAAACTTTCAAAATAATGCTATTGGCTTGTGTAAAGACAAACTCCACAACTTTTGCTAGCATCCAACCTGCTTGTATCGAAACGGGAGCTTTCAAACAAGGTATGGACTTCCATCAAAGTTTAAAGGGTCACTTCTTAGGATTCCACATTAGATGTCATTTTGGGTATTTGAAATTGGGTATTTAACCGATTGAGCTCAACCAATTTGACTACTGTTTATTTTTCTAGATTAACATAGTCCTTTAAGCTCCATCCACATTTTTCATGATAACAATTCCATCAACAAGATTGCAAATGCAAGTGCAGTTGGGTCAGACATTCCCTTATATACTTTGGTTTTTGGTTACAGGTATTCGAGCAACCCTTAAAATTTTAACCTTAGATCAGACAATTCTTTTATCCGACCGAAGTCCAATGTTAAGAACATCAGTATTGTTATTGATTCTTGTAAGAAATATGAAGATTGGATTTACAACTCAAACAAATATTCAAATCCCGGAAGGAAGCAATCTTTGAAGTATGATTTCTCATTTGTTTCTGCCCCTAGAAAATTTATGATCCTTTAATCTTTGCTAAGGAGGTCTTCTATTGGATGCTTCTTGAAATTCAATTGATGGAAGCTGCAGATTATCTCTAGCATTTGAAAGCTTTAAAATGGAACTATTCCAAAGAAAGAAAACATTCGAATGGGATCAGTAAAGACAAAGGCAGTCTTAAACATGTGAAAATGGAAACTAATGGAAATAGCCACTTTTTTGCAACTTTGCTTGTGAATTTTTACACCATGCATATCTGGTGAATTTCAACCAAGTACCATACATGATCTATTATTAGATGTAGTTTAAAATAGGACCAACAAACCTTGTGGGAATAAAGTATAAACAAAGAGGAGCCCTATCAGATGTTATAGATTCTACCAGAAAGTAGATCATAACCCCAAAGTGTGAAGGCTATCAAGTTCCTAATACTATCTCCATCACTTTTGTTTCATTTGTCCATCTGATACTTATAATTTAAGCATTTGTGTTAGTTGGAATATATTAAATTCCAAAAATACTTGAATTTTGAGAGATTCTTTTGTGATTAATTATTGTTTGGGGAGATAAATATGTTTAATTTCTATGCTACAATTTCTTGATCAGCTCAGAGGATGGAAGTTAGCAAATCATGCGTGTCATAAAAAATCATACAACCTTCTCTTTATTACTGCAGTTGCTTGATATGTCTTTAACTCTTTGATTGTGCCATTCTGGGGGAATGTCATGTCCCCAAAATGACATTGAAAAATAAATAACAATAAAAAAATTATAAATATAAATTTAATATTATTATTCTAATTTATACATTTAAATATGATATAAACATGAAATAATATATCATATATATAAACAGCATTATTATTATTCAAAAGGCAGAGATAACATTCACTATACTCATCGAATGCATGCCAAGAATAGTTAAAATCGATAAAGTAAAGACAACATTACATTGTTAATTGTCTTTTAAAGTAATCGTTGCCATTCAAGAAAAGCGACGGCGGGTTATCTATTAATTATCTCTTAAGTAATCGCCACCATTAAGGAAGTAAGGGGGTGCCTCCAAACAGAAAGACGTGGCCAGAATAGAAGAGTCCCATCTTTTCACAAGCATAGATACAAATGCAAAAATCCATTCGGGGCCCATGGAGGAAGGAGAGGAAATAAAAAAAGGAACAGAATAAAAGAATTGGATATTAGTGGAAGAAGAAGACTAGGCACACCCGTCAGGTGTAATCTTACCTAAGCCATTAAGCAATCTGGTTTTCACATTCATACATTATAGTTGCTGAGTTGTTTAAGTGTATATATGCATCCTATGCATTCTGTCGATTTGCTTCTATGTGATCTGGTTATGGAATTATGAATTCTGAATGCAAACCACTTGAATATATTTACAGATTTATGCATCCCAGACATTGGTTGTATAGCCTTTTAACCTGACTGCTCTATCTATTCAGACCTACGGGCTGGTTAACCATCTCTATACCCTAGTTATAGAATTACTTATAAGTCCCTATTTGCAATCTGAGTATAGAGTGGTGATCATAGGAATAAGTGACTTTATATGAATCATGAATCTGGTTATCTATAGTGATGTATATTTTCTATTCTGGTAATGGACTGATTACCTCCATGATAGTACATAGATTATATGCATTGAATACTTGTAATGAGCCTAATATTATATGCATGCCATGCTTTACATTAGTTAATCTTTATCTGGATGTATATGTACTAATCAGTTGACTTCAGGGTAACAATCTGATCACATATGTGTGTATAATGAATAAGAGTCTGCATAGCATTCCTAGTATTAATATGCATTATCACTTTAGGCATGGATCTTGATATATGATATGTATAGATGCTATTATATTTTTAATGCCTAAGATAAGCTGTGTGTTTGAAAACCTACTCGGGAGGAAGGGCCTGAGAAAGTGGTGTGTGCCTAGAGACCTCACTTAAGATTCGCCCAATCCTCATGCAAGGATGGGCTATGGATGAGTGGAGGTACCACTCAAGTCCGCTCGGACCAAGAAAGGGATGGACCATAGAGGGGTGGTAGTGCCTAGACCACTTGTGAGCTCCGCCGCTTCCACCAGCAGGCGAAGTGTCTTTTGAGGTTGTGACATGGGTGGAGAAAGTAAGTACAAGTCGCCAGCAAGGAGAGTTGTGGTATACAACCTCTTAGGCTTGGCAAATGGCTTCGGGCAGATCCATCCATGTTGATCCTCCTAGTTCATAATAGTAGCATTTGTGATGAATCTATAAATGTGATGCTATGATGCTAATGCTAACAGATATGTGCAAGTGTGGAAATATTGTTCATGGGGTGAATGCAGGTTTCAATCAAGATTCCACCAATAAAGAGCTACTCATTGGATAAGCATAAAACCCTAACCCTAATTTGTGGAGCTTGTGATCAATAGACGAATTTTAGGGCAGACCGGGACAGGGGACATTACAGGGAAGTTCAATATGCTAAAGGCCTTTACTAGTATGTACCACGAAATTAACATATGATCTCTAACTATAGATTGGCAACTGTTGAAATTTTTTATGTTAGGATGGCAAATCATAAAGAATTTGCAAGTTTGTTTATTAGCTGTGATAGATATAACTCTTCAACAGCTGCAATATTTGGATTTAGTTCTATATAACCTTTTTCTCTAACTATGTGGCATTTATACAAATTCATGTTCAAATGTCTGCATTGAGGACTGTTACATCAGCTTGGCGATGTAATTTTTAAAGCGGTTTGGATGAATATGGCATTTCTTATGGATGACCTAGCTCGAATGTTATTATCCGACGTGTGATTAGTGAATCACACACAAGTTTTGGTCTCACTTTGGGTAGTGAAATATCAGGAGATATCGAAGGTGTTCATGTTCAAGATCTTTACATCTTCAACACAAGGAGTCTCAAAGTTAGGACAACCCCAGGTAGAGGTGGCTATGTGAAGGATGTCCACATAACCAATGTCACCATGAATAGTGTGAGGGTAGGCATTTACTTCATAGGGTTGTATGGTGACCATCCTGATGATGGATACAATCCATCTACTTTACCAAACATACAAAGGATAAACATTTACAAGAATTGTGGGTGACAACATTACAACTGCAGGTTCTTTAGAAGGCAATGCACAGACTCAATTCAAAGATATTTTCCTATCAAATATTGTTTTTAGTCTAAGTAGTTGGTTTGCTGGGTTTTGGGCTGGGTCCTGGTCCTAGTTCGCTCCTGATTCGGTTCGCCTGTGGGTTCGACCAGGGTCCTTCATTTTTGGGTTTGGTTCGCCCAGGTAGAACCCAAGAGAACCCAGGCAGAACCCAAGCGAACCAAGACAGAACCTGCATGCCTAGGCATCCAAAAAGTGTTTTTCTGAGCATTTTTTTAATGTTATATGGAGTTTGACTTTGACCCACGCCCAAGGGAACCCTAAAAGTGACCTCTAATCACTTCAAACACCTTAACTACCTCATTCTTATTCATTTGTTTTGCTCTTTTTGACAATGTCAAAAGCACGGCTGCATACAAATTAGGCGAAAGACCTTTCCTTTTAGTTTAGCAATGCATGGAAGATTCAAAAAGTATCCTTGATATTACAAAAAGATATGTGTTTATACACTTCGATTGTGTAGTCACCCTTTGGTTCTTTCAAAAAAAAATCTGCCTATGCCACTGTTACACTGCATAGGTAAACAAATTTTGTATTGTGGAGCTATATTAAGCTACCACTCTCAAGACCAATGTAACAATGATACAAAATAATGTTTGAGACTGCAAGAAGACATCAAAATGGCTAGTGTATAAACAAATTCTTATGATTTCTGAAGAATGCTGATAACTCTACTCAGTTGGCTTCTTTTTTCAAAATCATACAAATTGAACCCTAGCATTAATAGACTCTGTATATCAGGCTACCACAATTCAAGTTTCAACGATGAATATTTATCATGCATGTTTTAAATGACATTCAAGTTTATGGTGGTTTTGTTGTTTATATGATGTATGTGATATTTTAATCCTAATTCTTGCTTCAAGGCCGCATATATATATTAGTTTTACATGTTTTTTGTACTAACGAACCCAAAACGAACCGAACCCACCCCCCAAAAATTTTAGCCGAACCGGCAAACCGAACCCCCGAACCGGCAACTTAGTTTTTAGTGCTACTTCTCAACCTTTCTGGAACTGCACTAATGCCAAAGGATTCTCTGAGTCAGTGTCGCCTGAGCCATGTACAGAACTTCAGCAACCAATGCCTCCCTACTCAGTTTGTTATTCTTCCTATGTTACTGACATATGTAAAGACCATTACTATAAAGCTATTTTTTTATTTTATTTCTATTTGATTTATCCTTTATCAGCAAAATGTTGATTCAGGAATCTCATGATTCATGCATTTTTGCAGAGCATTTTGTACTTATACAGCTACTAAGTCAACTACTGGAAAAATCAACTGCTACTCCTGGAAATAGCTTATGGTGTTACCTATGTCTAGCCTCGGGTTATGCCCTAGGTTCTCCAACCCTTGCTTCTTACTCTATTGGGTATACTACTGATGCTTACTCAACAGAATCTACCTATGCTATTGGTGTTGCTACTCACTTTGATGCTGTCATCTGATTCTCACTATTGTCTACATAATAATCTCCATTGAATCTCTCTTATTTTCAACAGTGAGTATTCATCTTCTTTTTAGTGCATTCCCTACTCTGGAAAGATGAATGCTTGTGATCCTCATCTAATTTCTACTCTATAGGAAATGCCCTGTTAGGTCTATAGTAGTTGAATAACCTCCTTTTAGTGCATTCCCTGCTTTGGAAAGATGAATGCTTGTATCCTCATCTAATTTACTCTATAGGAAATGCCTTGTTAGGTCTATAGTAGTTGATGAACATACATATAGTTTTCTATAGACATAATCCTTGAACCTCCTTTAGGTGCAAGTGCTAGTTAATATTCTCTATGTAAAGTAAAGTGCCTATAGGCTATGTAGGTTATAGATTTAGTATTAGAAATTTGCATACTTTCATTTCATTGTTGTAGTCATCATCAATGAGGAACCTCATCGTTTTTCATTTTGGAATAGTACAACCTTGAACATTTTGCAAGAGTTAGCTAAAAAAATAGACCAAAACATGACAATCCTGCAACCTGACAGGGGGAAGACTATAATTGAATTGACTTGACATTTAAATGATGATTAATCTACGACAAAAAGAGAGACAAAGTAGTATGATCATTGATTTTTGTGTAGGTACCACAAATGGTTCTTTTTGGGGACCTTGGGACAAACTTGGGCCATGTGAGGACTTCAGAATCTTTAGGAAAAATTCGATCAATGCTTTATCTGAGGGCAATAGAGTCAAGCCTATCACCTAACATCTAAACAGACAATGAACTTAAAATGATACAATAAAGTTATTTACAACTTGGACTAATTTGGTGTAGACTACTCATTCTTTGTGTAGGTTTCATATGTACAGTTTTTGACTAACTTGGTCATCAAAGTTAGCTTCTGAAGTTTTCTTGGCATGGAGGTGGCAAATGCTCTAACCATTTATAAGGTCACCTTACACAAGCACGACTAGTGAAAATGGTTGGAATTGCTTATTTTGATTAATGAAGAATTTCTTGCTTTATCTTATTGTGGTTTACTTTATTTTAGGGCATATTGACAAGACTGCAAGCTTAAAGTTCAAAGCAGAAAGGAGCCTGTTCGTGCGTGTATGTAGCGCAGACAGCAATGTCGACGGAAGTCACCCTTAACCTATCGCGGCCCTGATTTATAGTAGAAAACAAGCCAAGTTTAGGGTTTTAAAACATGAGAGTTGTTAGCACAATCTATGTCAATTTTTTATGATTTTCAATGATTTTTTGCTAGTCAATGGTCTACAAAAAATCCCAAAAAAAAGGGGAAAAAAATCGGCAAGCCTAACAATTTCTTAGAAAATGGCAAAAAATCGTGATTTTTTAAGGATTTATGCTTCTATGATACAAATATTTAACTGCATCAAAACTACATGTTGCAAACCACAAAAAAGTTTGAAGACCAAACGAAAAAAGTTAAAGCTTCTCAAAATAACTATAAAGATAATCTATTTTGGTTAAAGACCATAAGAAAGGCCTGTTAAAAAAATCCTACAAGCATCTATCGTCTAATCAGTCAATGGTGCATTATCATTATACATATAAGACATGGACCAAAAGCCCAAAGCATCTTTACACAACCACAAATGATCAAATGGAAATTGTTTCCCATCCGTGGATAATACATGCACAGGCACACTAAACATAATTCACACAAGAAAACCTAATCTCAGACAAGGAAGAAAAAGTACCTCCTTGTATTCCAGGAGCATGATAGCAACGAGGAGGTGCCTGAGACATGCTGCTAGCCATTGGATACAAACATGAATCTTGTGGTACATAAGCAGGAGGATTCTTCTGTGACAGTTGATGAAAGCTTTGCATCAACTGCTGATGTTCAGCCATTTGACGCACTATATCATTGCGGTACATCTCTATTACTTTCTCCAATCTCTCCCTTTCTTTGAGAAGTTCCTCCATTTGCTGGTTTAAGAAACCGCCCTTCAATGTTAAATAGCGATAGAAAGCCAAGTGTCTGAATATCTTGCTGAAACCAAGGAGCTAGCAAATTACCGTGGAATCTCGCGCCCTTTCCTGCTGCCGTGAACTTTCTTAATAAATGAATGGGCGTAGAGACAAGATTAGGTAGTTTTAAATTTTTGATAAGTTGGAAAATTAATTCCGCCCATAGAAATTTGAAAGAAATGGTAAGAAAGATTTTTTCACTAAGAAGAAATATTTTTAATTTTATTTTATTAGATATTTTTAACTAGTTATGGCACCTTGTACAATGAGTACACACATTTATTTAGTATATGAGATCGATCTATAGGTCATTTAGAAAATGATTTAATATTGTTATTAATTTTTTTTATTATAGAATAATATTATTATATATATTTTTTAAATTTTATGTATTAACTATTATATTATTATATAAATATTTATTATTATATTATTATAATTTATATTGTATAAAATATTATTTTATGTAATATTTTAACTTTGGCTTAAGTTTTTAAATATAGATCCCTTGCTTTATTAAATCCTTGTTTATTACTTCAAAAAAAAGAGTACAATGTATTTTTATAAGTTAGTGAAATCTATATCCATGCCTTTCCGTAAAAATAGATCCTTTTCGAAACCTTATTTTAGGTTGCGCCAAAAATACAAGCGAGGAAGAGTTTGGAGGAGTGAAAACTGATTATAGGGGAAAGTAAAAAGTAAAATAAATAAAATAAAATAATCCTTAAATAGCTCTAAAGTAAAAAGTAAAATAACTCTTAAGTAAATAAAATAACCTAAGAGTGATAAAATAGTCTAATTATAATATTAATTGAATTTTATTTACAATTTTTTTCATTTTTTTTCATTTTATTTATTTTTTAAAGAAAATATTTGTTAACCCATCAAAAATATATGTAATCACCATGTTTTAAAATTGGAAAAACTTACATTAATTATTTTTTAACAATAAGTTGGTAACTATCAAAATAAACATGTGTGTTTTGTTTATAATCGTAAGGTTGTGGGTTCAACTATCATTTGGATTCAAAAGTTAATATATTTTTCAATTAAAAGTGAATATTACTATGAAATGGTATGTGTAGAAAATAAACAGATATCACTACTTTAAAACTAATAATAGCCAAGGCAATATGTAATTATGCTTTTTTTAACAATGTCCTTTTATATTGTATTTGGTTGTTAAAATTATTTATATACCTATGAACCATTAAGTATCTTTACAAATGCTTATCAATTTTATAGATTTATTATTTTTTTATTAAAATTTGCAGGATGCCTCGTTGTCCAAGGACAAATTTTCAAAATGAAGAGCAACGAAGAGAGCATCAAAGAGAATATGCTTGAAATTATATGAGACAACGACGTGAACAAATGGCTAATGCACAAAGAGAGGAAGCAAGGAGTTTTACAACTGAAGAGTAACAAACAGAACAAAGGAGAGAATATGCTCATAACTATATGAGACAACGACATGAACAAATGAATGATGTACAAAGAAAAGAAGAAAGGATTCGTCAAAACCAAATTGATAGAGAAAGAAGCCTTAAACATAGGGTAGATATGACAACAGAAGAGATTGAAGCAGAAATGAGACAACATGCAGATAAAATGATAACACATTGTTCACAAATTCAAAGAGCTATGCATTCTGATCAATTGAATGAGATAGAAAGACAACAAATACAAGCGCGCAATCATGAATCAATTAAAAGACATCATCAATCTCATGGGAATGTTGAGGTTAGTTTTGAAGGGGTGAATTCTATTACAATAGATTGTGTGCTACAAACACCAAATGATAGAATTCAAAATGTAATGAATGTTGATAATAGAAGAGATCAAGAAGTAATTAATAATAATACAACTACTGAGATTGATTTGAAAAGTATACAAATGATATTTCGACATGGACTAGATAAACTTTCTACACCAAGTATGTGTTATATTTGTGAAGAGAGTTATCCTGCAATGAAGGTTGTACGGGTACCTGAGGGCCCTATTTGCAATCGATATCGACAAGAGAGGAATGAACATCGATTTTCAGCATTAAAAAATATGGATCCTTGTCCACAACCATCAGAACTTGCAAATTTAACACAAATAGAGGAAATGTTGATAGCACATGTCAACCCAACACTTCAAGTAACACATGCAACTAGAGGGCAATACAAATATAAAGGACATACCATACGTTTTCCACAAGAAGTGAGAGAAATAGCTAAAATTTTACCACATTGAATAAAATATTTACCAGTCATTATTGTTCAAAAAAAGGATAAGCATGGAACAACTTATAATTTTACAGTTAATAGAGAAAGGGTATATAGAGCACTTAAATATAAAATAGAACATGATAGGTTCTATAAAGATGTTCAAATTGATGAAAATGCGCTTAATGAACTTACATGCAATTTAGATCAAAATATTTTTGACCAACTGAATTCTATTTATATGGAGTTTGATTCAAATGCAGATGAGTATGTATTTGTGGGTCCAATATTGGAGATAGATGAAGGAAACATTATTAATCACACTACATCAATGGCCTCTAAACCACCAAATGCTTGAAGAGAGATGGAACTATAAATGATTGGAAATTACTCATGACAAGAACATATGCTTCATTACATCCAACAATTAAGGACGAGTTTGATAATAATATGAACATCTATTTGCAACAAATGATAATGTACATAGCCATAACAGAAAAAAGTTACATTCATTAAGAAGACCAGTAGCCCGTAGCATTGCAACCAAAGAAGGTAGCACTAATCTAGCAGGAGGTTAGAATGATGAATTAGATGTTGAATTGTTAGTTTCAAAGGATGCAAGGGTCATGTTAACATCTAATTTATGGATAGAAGCAGGTCTTGTGAATGGAGCTTTAGGATACATAAAAAATATCATATACAAAGTTGGATGTGGCCCACCAGATCCACCTACATATGTTATGGTTGAATTTGATAATTACTTTGGAATTCCTTTTGAAGATGCATCTCCAAATTTAATTCCAATTTCACCAATACAAAGGGGCCGCACACGTCAATTTCCCCTACGATTGGCTTGGGCACTAACGATCCACAAATCACAATGATTAACTCTTTCCAAGGAAACAATTGATATAGGACCAAGAGAAAGGGCAGGATTAACATTTGTTGCTATATCACATGTTAAGTCTTTGGATGGAATTAGAATCTCACCACCATTTACTTATGATCATTATGAAAAAATGAAGACAGGAAAGCAACTCGCCAAAAGAAAAGCAAAGGAAGAAAGACTAAAATCTTTGGAAACATAACATTTTTATGTGATGTATATATTTTTCAAGTGAATTCTTCTATTAAGATTGATATTAAATTTTTGGTATAAAAGATGAATTGTCTCATTCATTATGAATTCCTATTGTACACATCTCTTTGTGCATTTGAAGAAATATGCTATGAATCACGATTTGTAAAGTATTATAATTCTTTATTTAAAATAAAATATGTGATAAATTATTAGTTTACATTGTGCGTTGCAGATGCTACTAGCTTATCTATCTTAATATATTAATCTATATATTATATGCCGAGAGATATCATTTTCGAGGCGTATTTTTTAAATTCAAAAAAACAAAAAAGCGAAAAAAATACCTCGAAAATGATATCTCTCGTTATAATATATAGATTAATATATTAAGATAGATAAGCTAATTATATATTTTGTGTTTAAATGAATCATTAAATATACTAAAAAAATATGTATTCAAAAATATGTTTAATAAATTTATAAATTTTATTTAATTGATCTACTTAATCAAAAGTGTTAAAATTTAATAATATTTTATTTTTAACATTGAACTCAAGTGTAAAAGTGCTTTGAAAATGTGTGTTTTTACATCAAGTTTTAACCACACTAATATAATGTATTAGTATATCATGTTATAAATGGAAACATATTAGTTTAATTAAAATATGTCATTAAATTATAAAGGGTAATGTACCATTTTTTTCAATTAAGTTTAAACCTACACTTTTTTTTTTCATTTCTCTATTTAACCATTAATCTATATTTTGAGGCAACCCAATATATATTAGCATTAAATGTAACCCTAATTAGATTAAAACCCTAATTATATTATAGGGGGAATGAAGTGACACTAAAATGTTAAATATGGTATGCAATATATCATGGTGTTGGGTATGGTTTGTGATCTATAAAAAATTCTAAGATAAATAGGGTTTTGAAGCCCTATTTTATTGAAGGGAGACCAGACATTCTAATACTTGATGTGTTATATAGTTTAAAGAAAAGTTCAAAATATGAATAGGATTTTAAGGCCATATATTATGGTAGCTTATAATGCAAAAGAAGGAAGGAGATCTATTATCATAATATAGAAAGCAATGTATATACATCACAATAACTTCTACAGAGAGAAGGCCTCATATTATTGGTAGCTTATAATGCAAAAGGATAGATGGTTTGATCTAAACATACAAAAAAATGTATGATATAAATCTTCCTTAACCTTACTTCTCTTTAAAAATAATATATTTACAATTAAATATAAATTTTAGTTTGATATACTTTCTATATTTTTAAGTAAAATTTATATTGATCAATAATAATAGTTGATTAAATTTGAAAGGAATTCAAATATGAATAAGTCAGATCAAATATACTATGTATATTGTTTGATCATATATCTCAAGTACCAAAAAAATATTCTATAAGAATACACAATGTTGTACTCAATTATAATGAAAACAATTAAAGCATATAATTTAAAATTGTAGAGAATTGTAATGAAATATTATTCTAAATTAAAAATAAAATAAGTATTATAAACATTTACAAATAAAGATATATAATTACATTACTTTATTCTAAATTATAATACTACTTATTTCTCGCATTCATAAGATTTTTCATAAAATTTGAACTCAATTTTAATCTACAATTTAATACCATATGAAAAACCACATGTATTATCTAAAATTAATTCTTGACATAGTAATTTTATAAAATACACTTACCATTAAATTAACTTCTTTACTTTTATAGTAAATAAACTATGTAGTGCTCCAAAGAAAGAAACCCTAAGTGAACACTAATTGAACCCTAATCATAGATTCATAACTCTAATCATAACCCTAATTGAACCCTAATTATAGATTCGTAACTCTAATCATAACCCTAGGTGAATACTAATCCTAATCAAACCTTAACCCTAACCCCAATTGAATCTTAACCCTAGTCCTAACGCTTATTAAACCCTAGTCCTAACACTTATTAAACCCTAACCCAAATCAAACCATAACCCTAACCCTGATTGAACACTAACCCTAATTGAATTCTAACCCTAACCATAATTGAACCCTAATCAAAACCCCAACACTAACCCTTACTCCAATTCAACCCTAACCTTAACCATAATCCTAATTGAATCCTACCCCTAATTGAACCATAATCCCAACCTTCATGCTAATTAAACCCTGACTCTAACTCTATATCCTTAACCCTAACAATAAGCCTAATTAAACCCCATACCTAACCCTAATTAAAACCTTATTGTAATCGTAATTGAACCTTAACTCTAATATAAACTAACTGTAGCCCCAATTGTAACACCAAGCTTATTATTAACCATAATTATAACTCTATTCTAACCCTACCCATAATCTTAATTTTGTTACATATGACCCTCACACTAACCCTAATTGTAAACCTAAATCTCCCCCTAACATTAACTATAGTAATAACTATAATTCTAACTCTACTTCTTACCCTAATTTATAATCCTAACCATAACCTTCACCCTATTCCTAACTATAACTCTAATGATTTTATAATTATAATACTTAAGAAGAATTAGTGTTAAAATTATAATAATATAAATAGTTATAAAATTAATGCTATAATTAATGATTTCAAGTATATCCCTAAAATTATTAATTATAACTCTAGCCTTAATTTTTATATAATCATGAAAATAAAATATTTAAAATAATTTCTTAATATGGTTAAGTTATCATATAATTGATTATCTCTCTTATCTAAATTTAGGTTGAATTATTTTTCCTTTATTTTTAATTGCATATATTTTTGTTTATTAGATCTTATTTTATGAATATATGCATATATACTTTTACTTCTACATCCATTATATGCCTATTTTTTTCATGATATTTTAACATTCATTTTCTCTTGGAATATTAGACCAATCTCACACATATAAATATGAAACCTCAAAATTTTAAAATAATATTCAAGTTTTACCCACTTCAATTTATCTGTTATTTGAATTAGAATATTTTAAATCATACTCTTAATTCATTCTAAACAAGAAAAACAATTTGATATATAATTTTTTATTAAAATATATTTTAACTTATTTTCTTGGATTGTATAAATATCTTTCTTTTTTAATTTTCATTATTTATCAATCTCACAAATATAAACATCAAGCCTCAAAATTTTCAAATAATATTCAAGTTTTACCCACTTCAATTTATCATTTATGTTATTTGAATTAAAATATTTTAAATCATACTCTTAATTCATTTTAAAAAGAGAAACAAATAAATATGTAATTTTCTATTAAATACATTTAAACTTTTTTGTGGGATTGAGTAAATATCTTTCTTTTTTAATTTTCATTATTTAATTAATCTATCTAAATTTTCCTAAAATTTACATTATAATTTTTAAAAAATAAATATATTTTATAAAATATTCACTTGAAAATACATGGTTGAATCACTTATAAAATATCCTCTAAACAAGTTATTAAATAACATATGAGAAAACATTTAGAGGTTTTGTTTCATTTCTTAGAGATTATTCTATTTTGAATATTTTAAACTAGCCTACATATATTAAATATTAATATATATAAAATACGCCAAGAGTTATCTTTTCTCAAGACACCTATTTTCATCAACTTATTCAAAACAACAATAAATTTCTTGTATGTTATCACTGTTTCAACTAATCAAATAATATATGAGCAAAATAAATCAGGAGGAAAGACTCAATAGAGAAATAAAGCTAGAAAAGACTCAATAGCACATTAGAGGTTAAACGCAAAGATGCTTAGTTATCTTATGAGTTCCCTGAAATTTGAATTGACTAATTTTAATTATAATTTGATTTTCAATACATATGTCCAATTTCTTCTTTAAACAAATGTGATACAATTGTCAATTAAGTAAGATCAAATATTAAATTTATGTATTTTCTTCACAAAGATACAAGATAAGGTAACCAAACCCTAGTTTTGATTCTAGCGTGTATTAAGAAAATGTAACCTTGCCAAGTTCCAAACCAAATGAGCCCTAGCAAGTCTAACAAACTCAACTTGGGAGACTTTCCATCCCACTCAATAATAAAACAACCACAAATAAAAAACAATAAACCTTACAATTCCTTGAATCTTTGTTTTGTTTCATTGCAACAACAGATTATAACGATGCAATTGGTTTCAATAGGACTAAAGCCAAATTTGCAATAGCTAAATTCAAGTGAGTCCAAAAAATAGATTATGGAGCCAATAAGGATTTCAAACCCCTTCATCATCCTTTACCACATTTTCACTGTGAGATTTTCTAAGGTGCAAGATAAGACCACTTACTCACACATCCTTTGGGTTTCTTAATACCTTAAGCAAATTTTGCATTTCCTCCCAAAATCTAGATGTAAAAGTTCATCAAACTCCTATTAATAGTATTTGAGATCTACATGGGATACAAGTAAAACACATCAAAATGAAAACAAATACTTTGAAACCCATAGAGGTGTGGGAAGTTATCATTTGTCACACAATAACACTATTTTTGGGAGTGATCTAATTTCAACAACCCTTCTTCAAATTTGATGTGTCACAAACTTGGCCAAATACCTTTGTCAACCAACCCATCAACATTAGGTATACCCATTCATTATGGCATCCAATTTGAAAGTAACCTCCCAAAAAACCATATCAAACCCATGTGTGAACCACTTGATATGTAATCATAATCTATAACATTTTTCTCATCTAATTCCCCATTGAAGCAAATCAAGGTGAATTAATATGAACTACGTGCAAAATAAATCCACAAACCTAAAGATATTATTAGACTATGGTACATAAATTTGCATTCATAACACTTTATGGACCTCTTGAACTCAAATCCACATAATCCCAAATGCAAATCAGAATCATAACAACTTTGCATCCATTTTAACTTTAGAGCAACACAAGGATGCAAATGAAAAAAAAGTGATGTGAACCAACAATAGATCTAAACTCAAAATAGATTATAAGACACTATAATTTCAATCTCAAAACACATACTTCCAAGTGCCATGAACTCAAACGTGAATCACCCCAATAAACCAAATATCAAAATCATCTAAGTCTAACATTTCACTGGAGAAAACAAACATCCAAAAATTGGAAACCTAGTATGAAGAACATATAGATGTAACAATTTATCAATTTCAGCTCAACAAAGCCTTCAAGTCCATGCAAAAGTAGCATGTGACAACTAAATGTGAACAATTGAGAAAACACTAAATAGCACAATCATGCACCTCTAAGTAACATATAAAAGTCCCTAAGATGCTAACACCTGGTGAACAAACACATTGTCACAAAAAGCTAATTTTGACTAAGGCTGCAATCATAGACCCACCCAAACTAACATAACTAACTTTTTAAGATAAAATCAAAGACACTATGGAAATAATGAGTGAAAGAGGTTCTTCTAACCTAACTATAGCTAAGAGCTATGATCAAACCAAGGGAAACAAAACTAGGGAAAAAGCAAAGAAAAATGTAGCATAATTTCTTTAAGGTTCCATGAGAATGGAACACAAATAAAAGAAGAAACTAGAGACCCAAACCTTACAACTCCTTGTTTGTTTTTTTTCACTACAACAATAGATTATAACAATGCAATTGGTTTCAATAGGACTAAAGCCAAATTTGCGATAGCTAAATTCAAGTGAATCCAAAAAATGTAAAGCCAAACCTATGAGAAATCCAACTCCAAGAGAATAAAGCCAAACCTACAACTGCAAAGTTTTGAAATGGTTATGATTCAACAACCTCTTTTAATAGAGGTCTTCATGAATTCAAAGATAAGAACATCTAAAGAAAGTTGTGAATAAAACGATTTAAAACAAAGCAAAAAAACTAAAAACTATTAAAAAATAAATAAACAAAAAAAATTACTGAATAAAATAGCTTTAAAAACAAAGCAAAAAAACTAAAAACTATTGAAAAATAAACAAATAAATTACAAATAAATACATTGAAATTTGCTATAACTATTAAAAATATATTTATGTTACTATTATAAATAAATGTTCACCCTAAAAACTTAAAAAATTATTAAAGACACTAAGTATTTAGTTTTAATTTATTTTTTAATTAAATTGATTTTTAAATCTAAAAAAGCAACATTACTACCACTTGGGTAATAAGCATGTAATTATTTTGATTTTACTTTAATTTATCTTTTCAACATTCAAAATAAAAATAATGTATAAATATATATATTATAAAATAAAAAAATCTTTATAATTATAATACGAATGATGAAATACTATTGCAATGAGAAAAAATGATGAAAATAAGTGCCTCAAAAAAGATAACTTTGGGTGTATTTTATATAAATAATGTTATATAAATACTAATTTATTATAATAATTACTACAATTAAATTAATTATAATTATTAATATTAAATTGTAGTATTAATAATAATAAAAATGAAATCATTATAAAATTGATTATGATATTAAAAATAAGTATTTTAGAGTGAATAAGATATCAAAAATCGTTTTTAAATCTACTTGAAAAAACGTCTACATACAATGAATGTAGCTATGCTAGCTACATGTCATTTGAACCTCAAATTCAAATTAAAGAATGAGTTTTTCCTTACATTAAATTTTGCTTTTTGATGGATGCCATTGTAATACTCCTCTCCGCGTAATTAAAATGCTCAACTTTCAATCTTCATAGTTTACAAAAACTATTCAATTTTATACACTATAATTTTACAAATAACTTAATCAACAAAAGATTAACAAATTTTAAGAATTTAATTTATTTTAAATGTTGCTCCTATTTTTTAAATTTCTCCATGACAAAGCAAAAAGAAAAGGACTGAAAACCTAAGCTCTTTGGGCATAGTAGATATTCCCAGCAGCAGATAAAGGTCATTTTAGAAATAAAGGCCTCAAGGAAGCTATAATGCCATCTCCCAAGTACATGGTAGGAACTAAATTAATTAATTATTTTATTTAATATGAATTACATTTATAAATTGATGTATTTAAGATTAAAAAATACAAAATTATGTTTTATTCATGAAGAGTTATTTTATTTATTACATATCTTTAAAAAATGGTGTTTTAATTTTATTTGATACATATTTAAAATCTTTAGCGTATGTTATTATAGAACTATTTTATTTCTTCTTTAGAAAAAAGAAATTAGAGAGAAATGAAATTTGATTATGTAATGGTTTGTATTTTATTGAAATTTTTAAATTTACATTAAATTTATAAAATTTTAATATTTAATTAAAAAATATAATAATTTATATTAACAAATTAATTACCAACTTAAATACCTTTCTTTACAAAGAAAATTAGAGAGAACTAAATTTGGTCATGTAATAGTTTGTATTTTATTGAAATATTTAAATTTACAATCAATTTATATATTTTTAATATTTAACTAACAAGTTAATTATCAACATAAATATCTTTCTTTAAAAAAAAAAGATTAAAAATATAATAATTTAAGCCCGCTAGTGGGTTTGCTCCCCATTGGTCTCATTCGACTCCGCTCCCAGGTTTAAGAGGCGAGACTTCTTGCGGGTAGGGGATCTCACTTGCAGGGGACTAGTCTCCCTCCAACTCGCCTCAAGTACCCAATCATTTGGTCATATAATCTTTTGTATTTTGATTGGGAGAGACTAAATCTCATGACCTCTTACTTGCAAGAGGATGCTTTAGCTAGGCCCCACACCTCATATTTTATTAAAATATTTAAATTTACATTAAATTTATATTTTTTTTAGTATTTAATTAAAAATATAATCATTTATATTAACAAGTTAATTACGAGCTTAAATATCTTTTTTTTTTTAAATAGAGAGAAATAAAATTTGGTCTACTAATTTATATTAACAAGTTAATTACCAACTTTTAAATTCCAAATATTATTTTATTTAAACCAAAAAATTTTAAAAATAAATAATATTAAGTATTTAAGTTTACAATAAATATATTTATTTTATTACTAAAAAATAATAATTTATAAGGTTATAAAACACTTAATATACATTATCTTATAAATTAGGCATAAGGGAGTCATATCCCATAAATAAAAATAAAAAGGATAATGCATGCCCTACTAATAGGGGTACAATAGAATAACTACTGCCACTAAGACCTTGGCAACCCATTTTAACATGGACACAAAGGAAATTTGCATTGTAATATTTCCCCCCTTCATGGATGAAGGGGAACACATCAGCCCTTAGGCAGGCAAGCAACATTCATTTCTTCACAAACTTTCTTTTTTGTTAACGATCTCAATGTCATTTGGTGCTTTATCATTGTTGGAAACCTCCTCCTCTTAACTAATGTCCACTGTTGATTTGGAATTGTCTTCACAACCTTCACCAACAACAGTCCCAATTATAACAAGAGAAGTTGGTGCCTCCACAAAATCATCGCCATTTTTTATAGTTGCTTTCTCCAATGATGGTGAGGGGACTACACAGGAGCCACTGACATTGACCTCATGTGAGACCCCGAGAGGGAGATCTTTCCCAATGGGAAGAGAGGGAGAATTTTTCTTTGAAATGACCTCTTGAGGAGCCTAAGGAGAAGTCAATTTGTTTTGGGTTCTAGGAGAGATAACATAATGATGGGAATCTATCCCAATCCAATAGGAGGGCCTTCCCCTTGTTTCCTGATTGGTGACTTCATGAGATTGCATCTTTTGACATTGGTGGGTAAAGTGATCAGTTGAAAAACATTTCTAGCATCTAAAAGCAATTTTTTCGTAGTCTACTAGTTGTCTCTAGCATTTTTTAGCCAAATTCAGAGAGATCTCAGTAGGTAGCCCAGTGGATAGATCCATTTATATGTGACATATGTGTGCATAAGTAGAACTCCTATAGTTGACTATGTTTATTGAAAGTACAATGATACTTACCCAAACCATTTCCTATGGCACACAAGTAGTCTAATTCCCAGAACTGTAGGGGAAGGTATGGTAATCTCACCCAAAGGAATACAAATTTAAAGGTCTTGATTCAAGGATCAAAGGAAGCAAACCAAGGCTTCATGCAAATGAATTCTCCCTATAACATTGAAGGAATAGCTTTCAACACCAAATCCATATTGTTAGTGGAGTCAAATTCCAAGATAAGAAAACCTCGAGCACAGGGATAGATATGAATTTCCTCTTTCATGTGCTCCTTCCAATTCTATGTGATCTAGGAATGTAATTCATTTAAGCTAGGCCATCATTTCACCAATTTGCAGATGAGAGCATGGTTCTGCAAATAGTCATCTCTATCACAAGCAAAACTATCTAGGCTAACCTCAAAAATGTGCTTTGTGAGTTGAATATGTAGAGTACAAACCTTGTTTCTATTCCCATCTAGAGGGTTAACACCATTTGGAAAGATTTGTAAAGGTAAATTTTGGGGCATTCTACCCCTGTGACCAAAGCCGTGGTGTCCCAGGTTGAGCAGTCCCTAAAATTATGCACATTATCCTTATCCAATGCCATGTAGCCTTTGGTTGCCCATGAATCGTGCCTTTTTTGTAGTTCAAGGGGTGGTTGTGGTGGTTTTTGAATACACCCCCCTTCACCCTAAGCACCAAATTTTCTAGACTTGTCCATCCGTAGACAAAAGTTGAAAGCTAAGGTTTTGGCAGTATATAGGGGACACCACCAAGTGTGTGCTAACCCTAGCACCCATTTGTAGAGTGGCCTTCAATTCCAAACATGGTGAATGCAATCACAAATCCTCATGCCCAACTATGCAAATGCCTAAGTTGTCACAGTTTGGGGAGTCTTCACATTAGTCGTGAGGGTCACCATTAGTAGCAGGGGTAGCTTTCACAGTTTTTTGAGAAAAGCATAGCATATTTTAAAAATTCCAAATATAAATACTAGTATATTTGGTAGGGTATTTTTTTTAATAAATACAATTAATTAATATTTTAATTAAATTAAAACAATTGAAATACTTAATCAAGGGGAAAATAATGGTATATAAATAAATATAATTTATTTTATATACACGAAAAAAACTTTGGTGAATTGTTGGCAATGAATTTTCCATGAGATGAATTTGTCATGACGATGAATTGTTGGAGGTGAATTTGTTGGAGATGAATCGTTGGCAGTGAATTTTCTATGAGATGAATTTGTCATGGCGATGAATTGTTGGAGGTGAATTTGTTGGTGATGAATTGTTGGTGGTGAATTTTCCATGAGATGAATTTTTCATGGCGATGAATTGTTGGAGGTGATTTTTTTAGCGGTGAATTGTTGGTTGTGAATTTTCCAAGAGCCCTAAATTAGATGTTATCATTTGGTTAAATTGTCTCAAGTAAACAATCCAATCCATGAAAATAATCAAGGGGTCAAATAAAGATAAAAATAACAAAAAGAATAAACTTTGATAAATATTATAATAAAAAACATATCATTCTCACTATTTAAATACAACTAATTAAACTAAAACCTTTGAATATTCAAACTATATTTAAAATATATTGCAAACTAATTTAAATGAAAATTAATTAAGACAATGCAAAGACAGACATACCAAGCCCACTTGAAAAGATAACTCCAACTCCCAACCATATAAAAGTGGAGTCGAGATACTTTTTTGAAGGGTCTATTTTTGAAAAAAGATAGAAAAACAATATTAAAAATTGGATTTATTGTCCTTTCCAAAATCATATCTATCTTTCTATCTCTCCACCTCTCTCTCTATATATCTATCCCTCTTTTTATATCTCTCTACTTCTATCTCCTCTCTTTATTTCTCTCCCTCTCTCCCTCCCTTTCTATCTATTTATAAATATATATCTATCTCCCTCTCTCTCTCTCTCTACATATCTCTCTCTCATACACACACTATGTTTCTCCCTCCCTATCTTTATCTACATATCTCTCTATCTTTCCCCCTATCTATTTCACTTCCTATCCCTCTTGATATCCATTTCTATCTTCCTCTCTATCTCTCCCCTATATCTATCTCCTTACTTCCCCCTACATCTCTCTCTCTCTCTCCACCCCCTTTATATTTCAACTATATCTATCTCATTATCTCACTCTTTATATACCTCTCTCCCCCTCTCCCCCTATTGTTCCCTTTTTTGTATATCTCTCTACTTCTTCTCTATTATCTCTTTATTTCTCTCCCTCCCTCTCTATACCTATCTCCATATCTCTCTCTTACTCACACACATAAACACTCCCTATCTCTACTTTATATCTCTCACTTTGTAAATACCTCTCTCTTCCTCTCTCCCTATCATTCCCTTTTTTTATATCTCTCTACTTCTCCTCTATCCTCTCTTTATTTCTCTCCCCCCTCCCTATATCTATCTCCATATCTCTCTCTTACTCACACATAAACACTCTCTATTTCTTTCTCCCTATCTCTATCTCTAATTCTATTACTTATCTCTATCACCTTCATTACCTCTCAATCTTGTCCCCTCTATCTCTATCTTCTAATATCTCCCTCTCTCTCTCTATCTATATCTCATTATTTCAATCACAAGTCCTATATATTCCTATGACAAATCTTATATATTATTTCATTATCTTTATCTATATATTCCTTGCTCTACCTCTTTATATATCACAAGTCCTATATATTTATATTTCTCCATCACCCCCTCTTTGATTGCCTCCCTCTTTCTATCTCTATTTATCTTTCTCCCTCTTACTCTCTCCTTCCATCTCTTAGACCTTTCTTTATTTATTTTTCTCTCTCAACCTCTCTATCTATCCTAAGTTATATCTATCTCTCTATCTCTCCTTATCTCTATCCCTATCTCTATCCCTCCCTCTCTCATTGTCCCCCTCTTTCTATCCCTCTCCCTCTCTCCCTCTCCCTATCACTCCCTCTTCCTCTATCTCATTATCTCTCTCTTATCCACTCCATCCCCCTCTATCTCCCATTTTCTCCTCTCTCTATTTCAAGTTATATCCATGTCTCTCTACCTATATCTCCCTATCTCTCTCCCTATCCCTCTCTATTGAGCAACATGAGCTTGTTAGTAATTGAGCCTAATTATCTTTCAAATTTAGAGGTTTTATTTTAGTCATATTTGGATCCTTGCATTTTGAAGCTATCACTTCTCTATTGAGACCTTTGTTGCACAAACAACATCATTTGGTAGAAGGCCTACCAATTGATCTCACTCCTCTCTTTATCTTTTTCTATCCATATCTTTATGGGTAAAAGCACAAAACTATGTCACACTTTATAAAGGAATCAGCCAACAGCAAAAAAAATTATGAACTTCGACCACATAAAAGTGGTCTTTATGTTTTGAATTTCAAAATGGTGTAAACTAATGAAATGTAGAATTTTTGATGTAGTTTATTCCTATAATTTTTAAAATTTAAAAAAAAAAATTGTTTTCATTATATTTTTATCAATTTAAGGAAAAATTTTGGAATGCTGAAAATTTCATAAAAGAGTGACTTCACGGGCCGTCAAGAAACAAATTGAAAAAAACTTCATTTCTCCCTTTCTTTTTTTTTCCCAAATAGGTAACTTCAATATCTTGTGCATGGAAGAAAAAATTCACATTTTGATGTATATTTTTCTTGTAATAATGTTTTAAAGTCAAACATCTCAGAATTTGACAATTTTCATGGACCATAAACTAATTTCAAATTTTTTAATCATTTTCAAAAAAAAAAATATACCCTTTTGAAGTATACTCTCTCCTCTTGTGCCCCATATAAGATTCAAAACATTTTAATAAGTTTTACTATCTTTTTTTTAATATCAAACTAGCCTCTTTTTTAATTTTTAAAACCTACTTGCATTATCTTAAAAATAAAATATATTAAAACTAATAAAAATATTATAAAAATTATATATTTAAATTCTACACTCCGAGCTCTACAAAAGGGTATTTTTATTTTTTGCAGAAAGATCAACCTGACTAGAGAAATCTGTAAAAGATGAATGTTTCAAAAAATTGTGAAAAATAATGAGTTGGTTGCCATGTAGGATGCCAACTCATCATTCTTGGCCAAATAATTTTCGATTGAGCAAGTTTCGGCTGAAAACTTCTCAACCGAGAAAAACATGGCCGAGAGGGTTTCGGCCGGAACATTACCAGTCGATAAAGACTCGGCCGGAACCTGTCAATATAAAAAAAATATCTTCTTTTAATTTTTCAAGTTAAGAAAATTTAAAAAAAACAAATACTTTGATTATTTGGACAAGTAAAGAGCTATTTTCAATCAAAGAAGGTTTATTTCAACATTTTAGAAGGTTTATAATTTTGAAAATTTAGAAGACTTATTTCGACAAAAGAAAACACATTTGGATAATAGGAGAGCTATTCTTGAAGGTATGTATTGATCTTCAACTTATATAATTGATTATGTCTTTATTTTCATGGAAGCATTTGAAGTTTGTTTTCACTATTTTTTTATTTATTAAAATATTAACATCAAAGAAATATTTGTAAAAAAATTTAAAATAAAAGTTACATCTCTATAATATTTAACTATTATCATTTATTTGTTATCATTCACAAGTGTGACATGTACATATTAGATAATTTGATAATTACTTTTATATATACATTTAAAATTAACATACTTATGTTTAGTAAAATTTATATAAAAAACATAAAAAATATCATTATCAAGAAGTTTATTTGTTTATTTGTTTATTTGAGAATTATATATCTATATATATATATATATATATATATATATATATATATATATATATATATATATATATATATATATATATATATAGTTTTAAGTGTCTCTTATGTAAAATTATATATTTATAAAGAATTATATAGAAAGGATATTATTTTATTTATATTATTTATTGAACAATTATTTTATTTATTTAAAAAGTGTTTTCAAACATGAATGCATCTGTTGTTTTCATTATTTAAATTCTTAGATTTCATTATTAATAATCACCAATTCTATGTTCTTCTATTCTTGTTCTTACATGTCCTCCTTAAATACCTGTGTTTTATTAAATTTACCTTTGTCTTTACTTTTATTTCCAACTTGGACTTATCTTTTATACATGTATATATATTATTAAATTAAATATTTTATGTTTTGCATGTTTATGTTTATTAGAATTTTGTTTAAATATTTTATGTTTATACTTTGCACCTAGTTATGTTGTACAAGCTTTTAAAAATATTTATGCCATATTAATTGTACATGTTTCATTGAAAGCTCATGTGTGTACAAATTTGTATGCAAGCGAATTGAAATTTGAGTGCAATTTGTGATGGAAAATCCAAGGATTATATCGAGGAAGTGTGATCGAACATGAGTAAGACAAAGAAAGAGAAAAGCAGATGAAGGAATATCTACTGAACAATAGCCCATGGAAAATATTGATGATCAAGGTGACATACAGGTACAACAATAAATTGAACCTGGTAATATAAATTTGTTGGACTATGGTATGGAAAATATGATGGAGATGGATGAGGATTCTCTTTTCAATAATATTTCATCTAAAGATGTGTTATCTAAAAACACATTAAAATTACACTCTAAAAAAATATGGGATGAATTTTTTGAAGAAGAATCTCTAATTGGAAGAGCACAGTTAGTTGCAAAGTTATTTAGACAAAAAGAAATGACCCTTGTTTTGGAGTTGTTAGGGGTTGATAATAGGAAAAGATCATCAGATTTAAAACAAACAATTGTTGAAAACTTGCAACAAGCATTGGAATGTATTGAAAAGAAGAGTCGATCTAGTGATTTAAGTGTTGCACGTAGAGCATTGATGACTATAATTTCTAGTAATAAATTCACATAGAAGACAAGTTCAAGCAATTTCTAAATTACTAAATGTTTCTATGAGAACTGCTCAAAGGTATATTGAAAAGAGAAATGAAATAGATGGAAAAATTGAGTAAATATTTGTAGGGTTCCCCCGAAAAGATAGAATTTTAGAAGATGTAAAGAAACATGTGGTTGAATATTGGACCACCCACTCTCGTGTTTCTTCCAATAGAAGGGACACTATACAAATAATAGGTGATGATGGTACAAAAATTTCTCATCCAAAACATTTTATAGATACAACACAAAGTGAACTTTTTGAAGCATTTAAACAAGATTTTTCAAATGTGAAGATTTTTCAAAGCATGTTTGAAACACTATGACCATCATTTGTATGTATAAATAAAGTACATGAAACTTGTTGTTGTCAAAATCATGTTGAATTTGATCTACACCTACAATCATATAGAAAAGTTATGGCAGCTATTGATCAAAATTTAGCCATCCCTGGAAGCACAACATAATTTGTGAAGTCTCTTTTATGCGAAAAATTAGAAGATTCAGATGAATTCAATGTTCAGTGTATCAAAAATGTATGTAATGATTGTGGAGATTTGAAGAATATTTTACATGTTGACAATAATGATTCAATGCAAGTTACTTGGAAGAGATTTGAATATGAGACATACTTAATGAAGTCAAGAGTTGAGGCCAAAAAAATTGTTCTCAAAGAAAGTGGATTGCCTTACAATGAATTCATGAGTAAATTTTGCAATATAATATATCCACATATCCAACATTGTCATGGTGCAAGATGGCAAGCTAAGCAATTTTGTGATTCAAAGAATTGCTTTCCACCAGGTTGTATTCCCTCTATTGTATATTTCTCTGAGAACTATACATTTAGTCCTCAAACTGAGATCCAATGTCAATATTATCATTCAGAGCAAGTTGCAATTTTCGTGCAAGTTTGCTACAAGCATGTAGAGGTAGCAGTCGATGGAATACAAAGTAGCAAAGATGATCGAATTATCATCAAAGAGGTTCACTTTTATATCAGTGATGATACAAATCATGATAGAAGCTATGTAGCTCATTGTTTCAAAATGTTTTTTGAAGACCTAAGATGACGTGGCATAAATCAAGAACAACACTAGATATGGTCTAATGGATGTGATGGTAAGTACATTATTTTTAAATTTAAATACATATTTAATTTTAACTTTGAGACTTAAATTACATTTAATTGCTTGTATATATATATATAATTACCTTTTTGAAACTAATTTGGTTTGAATGTTTAATTATTTGTAACTTCATAGGACAATTTAAGTCTGCAAAAGCTTTTGTTTGGTTAAGCAGTCAACATGCTAGATACAACACCAATTTTTTGTGGAATTTTTATGAGAGTGGACATGGAAAAGGAGAGCACAATGGAGCAGGAGCATGTGTGAAGTGTACACTTCATCAACATGAACTTGCTGGTATGTAACTTTCATTGGATATATATATGGAATCTAGCTTGATATTTTTTTAAAGATTAGATATAAGTTCCTTGAAAGTAATAAGTGACAAATAGTGCCAACTTGTGTACTAATTGTAGGTAATACCATACAGAATGCAAATGAAATTGTTGAATGGTGCAAAAGTCATTTTTCCGCTCACAATTCAACATAAAACACACAGTATTTTTGGGAAGTTATAGGTACATCTAGTCAAAATTTGTTAAAAATTTGAATTTCAAAGTTCAAGTATGTATACATGATTTCAAATTGAATTTTCAAGTTTGAATTTAAATAGATATTGATCAATCAAATCCTTATAATTGTCAAGAAATTCATGGTATTAAAAGTTTGCATCAAATCATAACAATGGGGAGTAGTAGGCCTTATGCAATTTATGTGAGATAAAAATCATGTTTGTGTGTTGATTGCATTGTGGACAATGCAAATATTGATCAATGTGAGAATATTAGATATGGGTATATTTCACAATGGGAAATGCAACAATTAATATCAATGCCTCCTTTTACTGAAGATGACAATGTCGATGTCTACAATCCACTATATTTAGCTGATTACAAATGTGTATTTGATTTAGTTGTTACAAGTACATGGAAATTGATTTTAATTTAGTTAAAATCAAGATTTAAATTTATATATTCTATATGTTTTTAAGTAAGTTTCAAGCATGTTTATATTATATATATATATATAAATTTAAATATATATTAAATATATATATATATTTCCAATTTATTTATGTACATTTAATTTATATATATATATATATGTGGTGTGTGTACACAGGAGATATTTTCGATGTAGTTGTAGATCCTGAAAATGCAAAAGGTGTAGATTACTATCTACTTAGATGTACGCAACCAAAAAGAAAATTGGTGGAATCAATGATAGATGGTGATGGACAAGAGTATCCCATTGGATCAGTCGTTATTGAAGGCACATATTATTAACAAATAAAGATAGATAAAAAATGGTATTATATTTGTTGATTATAGGCTAGGAAAAAAGGTTCTACATTATAGTCACTTAGTTTTGGCAACAAAAATAAATTTAGAAACTTTGCCTAAAAGAGGATGTGCCAAACAAAAGTGGAGGTTGCCTATTGAAGATCATGAAAAGATTTTAGAGATAATTAAAGATAGAGAGGATCCAGATTTTATGTACCAAGAGCTTTAAGTTGTTTTTTGGATATATACATATGCATGCATGTATGACTAGATATATATATTGATTGGACATGTGACATGATTTAGAACATGGGTTTTAAATTCAAAGGCTTGGTCATTTATTTTTGGAAATTTGTATTTAAATAAATTTGTTCCATGTGGAATTATTAGTTTAGTTCAATCTAATCTTTGATATTTAATCATAATTTACATTTGAAACTCCACTTAAATATGTATGTATGTTAGATCATGTATATGCTTGATACAAAACCTAGTGACTTTAAAAATGTTTTAATTTAAACATTAATGCCTAAATTCCTTTTTAATAATCTATTTCCAATTGCAATTTTATGTTGGTCATGAAATTATTTTAAGTTCACTCAAGAATCTTTGATTTCATTTATTTAATATTAGATTGAATATATATATACACACATGCACAATTTACTTGATTTACCTAGAACTTAACTAAATTAAAAAGTTCACATTTTGCATAAATTCCTTTAAAAATCATCTAGATTCCTTGATTGTATTTTTATGTTTGACATGGAATTGTTAAAATTTCACTTTCAAATAGATTTTCAAATAAATATTTGTTTGAAACTCCACTTAAATATATATGAGCTAGATTGAATATATACACATGCTTGCAATTTGTGCAAAACCTAGTTTATGTTCCAATTTTGCATTTAAATTTATGTTTCATGGAATTCTTAAGTTCATGAATCTTTCATTTCATTTGAACATTCAACTCCAAAAGTATATTATAGAGTTGATTTGGTGTTTGAGTGACCTAAAGAATCTAGACATACATGTTGTCTTAGAACTTGAACTTTATTTAAATTATATGTTAATTTAATGACATGACATTCAATAATTTTAAATGATCATCCGGATTTTTCATGTATCCTAATCATCACATCCTAATTATTATTTTCATCAGGTAAGCATCCCCCATCCTAATCATCAAACTTTAAGATTGTGCCTTATCAGGTAATAGTTCCTATTTAACCATAATCATCCTAGAATAATCTTGGATTGGTCTTTTTTGTTCACCTCAAGGTGCATTGTCCAATATACATGAAAATTGTAACTTGAATCATAGTGATGGTGTTTGGGGTGCTTAAGATAGCTATGTATTTTGGCATCAATTTAACTTTGTTTACCATATGTATATAGCTAAGAGTCCACATGTATGTAATGGTCTAGATCTTTGATTTAATTATATATGGATTGATTGTTCAATTAAATTAAATTTAAATATATCTAACTGTCATCTAGGAAGATCTAGATACTTATATTATGTGCATAACTTGAGATTTAAATATATCAAATTCCAATAGATTTAAATATATCAATTTCCAATTGCATATAAATGTTCCATGGAATTCAGGTAAACTTTCAAGAATAGAAATTTTTTATTTCATTTGTACATTCAACTCCACTTATAGCTCATGTCATCTAGATCACTTTCTTTGCATGCACAATCAAATTCATGTGTACATGTTCTAGATTATATGGAATTCTTAAGTTCACTTGAATTTATTTGATTTCATTTACATACATTCAACTATACACTCAAGAGTATAGCTCATCATATAGTGAACAAGAATTCTTTGCATGCACATTCAAATGAACATGTATGTGTATTTGATTATATGGAATTCTTAAGTTCACGTATATAGCACGATATACATGCACAATTTACATGTATTTAACCTGGAGTTTGAAACTTTACAAATGAACATTTAGAGCTAAGAATTCAAGTTAACATCTATTCCCAATTGCATTTTTATGTTCCACTTTTAAATATAGCATTAATCTTGAAATTTTATTATTTTGAAAGTTTATGACAAAGCACTCATTGCAAGGAGAGTTCAAAAATCATCATCCATATTTGTATCCTTTGAGCATATCAATATCTTAAGATTATCTAAAAAACTATTTAATTTTTATGTCCATTGATGGTTTAATTTGACATGCATCCCTCAATTTTTGACTTAAAAAAAAACAAATATATCTTGACATAAGTTCGTATTCCCACATCGATAACAAAATGAGTTCTTGTATGTATAATTACATGTGCATGTCCATCTTTTTTAAATTTACAAATAGCTCAACCATTAGATAGTCCAACATTTTGTTGTCTCGATGTAAATAGATCTATACAAGTGCATTTTAACAAAACATATATATAATAAATTTAAATTTAAAGGTACTCAAGTTCACTTGCTAAATAAATAAAACCACATGTACAAATTAATAATGCACAATATATTTATAGATATAACAAGTGTTCAAACCATAATAATGCACGTATATAACAAACCTACTCAAACCATAAAACATTTAAATGTATGAATGTGATGTAAATTATAACAAGTATATGTACCATAAAACATAAGTGTATGTACAAATGTTCAATACAATAAATCATAAAAATTGTCTCCAACATAATAATCTAATCTCAAACATGTAATAATCTATGTAAAATAGATCTCAAAGAGAAGGATGTTTGGTATGAATAGAATCATCAGATCTCTGGCCTGATCTATCCCTCAACCTCTCCCTTGATCCATGGCTCAATCTCTCCTCGATCCACGACCCGATAACTCCCTAGATCCATGGACCGATCCCTTTGCTGATCCAGGATGTGTGGATCCATGGCTCAATCCAAGATCTCCCGATCTGTGGCTTGAGCCTCGTCCCAACCCCTTCATGTGTTCAAGTATACACATGTTTAAATTTAATTTTTAATTGCATGTTATATATATGTGTACACATATATGTAAAATTATCTAAAACTATAATGTACAAGTTCAATGTGTTCAAACTTACATCAAGTTTAACTAATTTTTTTATTAAATTTAAATGTACCTCAGCTGCATACTCTGGAGGATCGCCATCATGCACTAAATTTCCAAAGTCTGGCAAATCACCATACTACTTAAAATTTCCAAGTAAATAATTTCAATTAGGAGTTAAACAACTCTAGACTTTAAAATGCATTACATGTATACATATTTTTTAGAGCACAATTTTATATGTATAAAAATTTATATTCAAGTATCTAGTGTGCCTCATCGATGGCTCTACCAATATCACTAAGATCATGAGAATGTAAAGACATCACAGCCTAGAGATTTGTAGCATGTACAACTGTATTAGTACCAAAAAGAAGTTGACTGTATGTCCCATGGACAACATCAGGTGTCGTGCCAGCGGCCTCAATGTGACTTGTAACATCTTGACGATGGCCTATACAAGCTAAAGGATCAATGGAAACATGATGTGCATGGGAACCTATAGGATTATGTGGAATATCCTTTGCATTTGCCACCTCGTGGCTCGTATGTGTACTAGGATGTCGTCGTCTAATAAAGTCTTGTACCTGGTCAAGAGGGATCCCATGGTCCTCACTGATAACTTGATATGTTGCCACTAAATCCAAAACTGAGACTCTACACATATTACACAGATCTGTGTGGGTCATTTGCTCGATATCTAAAAGAGTAGGTAGATCGGCACAAATAAATGGATCATATGACGTAGATGTAGCCCCAGCGGGAGGAAGGTTGATCCACAGGCGTAATAAGTATCTACCAACTTAATCAAATGAAATATGATCAATCTGCGTCGTAATAGAGGCAATGTTATAAAAAATTTGCCTCTGAGTGGAGCTTGTTGTTGACTCCCCTATGGTTGCCAATCCTAAATGTTTTGGTAAAACCAAAAGGTGTGGGCCAACTAATACCCTCTTGTCCACATGTGGTGGTAAATTTGCACGTCTAAACTATGGTTTGTCAAAAAAATGACCTTTACCTTGGCCAACATGCTTGGAATAAGATATGTAGTCCACCTCTATATGTAAATGAAATTTTGCATATAACTGTTTGACAAAATACTATGGCAGCTCATCATTGTGAGGCCATCTATGATGCACTGCCAACCATCTAGGGTATATGAATGGTGCAACAAGAGGATCTACACACCTCGTAACCACATATCCTATAATTTTATTTTTTCCTCTATAAAATGGGAACATGGATAACACATTTTCACCTGAAACTAATTTGGCAACTTCTCTATGTTTCACTATTCTAGTAATACTCTTGGCAAGAGATAAATAAAACTGCTCAATGTTGATTTCATCATAAGGATTGTATGATCGAATTGTCTCGATCATTTAATAAATCTCCTATCTAATAGTGACTAATCTATCTCGATTAGCCAAATTGGGGGAGTTGTGAATTGTTTTCTCTAAACATTTTAGAGCATTGTCTAATCTAGCAATACTATCCTGAAATAAATTTGATCTAGTTTGAGCATCTTGCTCAAAATGAGGGGAATGATGAGATCCCTCATCGGCCATGATATATATATTTGTATATGTAAATAGATAGAGATCTACATATCATTAAAACAAAAGATAAATGTGATGTTAAAAACAAATTTAAATTGATTTTTTTTCAAAACTAAAACAAATATATATTTAAATTAAACAAAATTTTCAAGTTTCAAAACTAAAACATATACAAATGTACATGTATATATATGTACATATGTATGCATACACATGTGTATGTGTGTATGTACATGTACATGTACATATACATATTTGTGTACATGTATATATACATACATGTACATGTGTATGAATACATATGTATATATGTATATACATAAATATGTACATGCATAAATATATATATGTACATGCACACGTACATATACATACATACTCAAGTACATACATACATACACATGTACATGTACATATATGTACATGTATACATAGATCCATGTACACGTACATACATACATACACATATATGCATGTACATACATACACACATACATAAATAGGTATATATATATGCATGCATACATGCATACACACATACACATACATATATAATACATACATCCATGCATACACACATACACATGTATCCATATATAATGCATACATGTGAATGTACACATGTACATATATGTACAGGTACACAAATGTACGCACACATTATGTAGATAATGTATACATGTACACACATACACATATATATTTACACACATGTACATAAAAATATGTATTTATGTACATTTATATATACATACATGTACATGTGTATGAATACATATATGTATATATGTATATACATAAATATGTATGCATAAATACATATATGTGCATACATATATTTATACATACATGTACATGTACATACATACATACACATATATGCATGTACATACATACACACATACATGTATGTATATATATGTATACGTACATGCATACACACATACACATACGTATATAATATGTACATACATGCATACACACATACACATGTATACATATATAATACATGTACATACATGTACACTACATGTACACACATGTACACACACATTATGTACATAATGTATACATGTACAAATATACACATATATATGTACATACATGTACATAAAAATATGTATACATGTACCTGCACACATGGTGAACTAGAAATTTGGGGTTTCAATTTTGAGAACTTATAATGTTGGGAATAACAATGAGTTGATGATAGTTCAGTCATAATGTTATGTTTCATATAGATCATTATGATGGTGGATGATAGTTTCCCATATTTCTACTGAAGTTGCATTGGATGCTTTGTGTTTCTTTGAAAGTGACTGTGATAAAAACACAGTATAAAATGTCTGAAGGATGCTTGAAACACAATAACACTACATGCCATTTGTGGACAGTTTTGTGAGCTTGAATCTTGTATTTTAAGAAGAGAATGGAATTTTAATGCATGTTAATTGTTCTATAGTTTGTGGGAAAACTGTCAACAAAAGTTGAGAAATGGTACCAATTTATGTCAATTTGTTAGGACTGAATAGTGGAAATAATTCATTAGCAGCTATCAAGAAATGATTTGAATGCATTCATGTTTTTTAATTCATTAAAATTATTTCCTAATAGAGGAAAGAGATTTATGAGCAATCTATCATTTTATCCAAAATTTGTTGTCTAGATGATACTTACCCTACACTAATTAATGACATAATTGGCTAGTTGAGTATCCTTTAGGAGTGCACGACATCAGTTAAACTTGAAATTCCATCATCTAAGGCAATAGTGTATGACACAAATTGTAATTCCTTGTCGAAGATAGCAGGAATTTGTGAATAAGAAAATGTTCTTGGGATGCATCTGTTTTTCATTGTCCTTATGTTTTTCAATAGTGTTGTTTTTCATTGTCGAGTTCTTTATGTTTATGCTCAGATAAGGAAACTAGATGATTCAGAGTTCAAGAACCCATTTTCTCAATCATAAATAAGGGTAGGTGATATTTTATCCTTGCACGATTTTTGAATTTTGTACATATTGTGAAGTTTGATGTTTAGTAACACCTTCCTATTATGATATTTCCAACTATTCCATGTATTTTGAAGCATGTTCTTCTTCATCTTATTTCATTAGGATAGGTTTCTTAGTGAATCCACTTAGTGAATAAATTAAAATAATCATGTCATTTAATATCGGAGGATGGGTAGACCATGCATTTGCATGGAGTGCAGCGACTGAATTCAGGATTAATTACTTGTTGCATACATGTCAGGTTGACATGACTTGAGCCGAAAGTTGAGAACATGATATGAATTGGGTATACATTTGAGGTAAAAGAAAGGGCACCCACTAACTCATCTTGGGATTTGCAATTGTAATATGTACAAAAAATTTCAATTCCAGCTCAGAGTTATTATGTTGTTTACTTGTTATTGTTCTAGGCTTGTTTTGAGTTTTAGGTTATGTGCAGTAGGTGGTCATGTTTTTGTCTTAGTAAAATATTCTTATTGGGCATTGAATGATTTTTATGTTCAATTTGGGTTGTTTGATACAAAAAATAATCATGTCATTTTTGTCAGGTAAAAGTGTAAGTCTGAAAAAGAAGAATTTCCCGAAGTAGAAAGACTAAGCTACACTTGATGCCTAGCGGGCTTGTTTACCCAAAATAAAAATAATAAAGCCCTAAACTTGTTTAATAGTTTTAAACATTACTATGAATCCACTTCCATTTTATAATTGACTCGTGTCTCATTGTGTACATATTTTTCTTTAATGTAAGATTTATGCAACCTCTTTTACTAGCCCTCTCTTTCAGATAAATTATACCCATATGATAACTATATTATAAAATACATCACTGTGACAAAACAAAATCCCAAATTTTTTCACCAATAAATCATTGATAGAAAAAACCCCAAATTTCTAACCCACCACAAAAAATTAACTCATTGATAAAAACGAGTTCTGTTGATTACTAATCACAAAACACAGGCATTTCATTCATGAAAATAAAAAAAACCACAAGTTTTCAACAAATTCAGCCAACAAAATGGAACCCTTTGAATTTCATTCAACCAATAAATCAAACCCTAACTCAAAATACTTCAACAGAACTCCAAAATGAAATACATCCCATAAAGCTGCAAAATCACATATATGATAGATAGAAAGAACCTGGGTATATATGGGAGTTGTTAATCATGACCTCAGCGAATGAGCTCTCATCCAAAATGCTTTCGTCCAAGCATGCAAAATGCTCGGGCTGTGATTTTTTTTAATTTTATTTGGAAATTTTTGGTTGAAACCTTATCGGCTGAGTATCTTTCGGCCAAAAGTTACTCGGTCAAAAAGGTGCTTCCACATAGGTGCCATGTCACTACCTCGTGGCTTTGGCTGAAACCCTATCGACCAAATATTTACCAGCCAAAACTATTTTGCTTGGAAATACTTTTTTGGCCAAAATTGTGACGCAAGTTTGTGCTTTTACCCTTCTCTACCTCATCTCCCTATCTCTTTATCTCTCTCTCTCTATCTCTCTATCTATTTCCATATCCCTCTATATCTCTCTATATTGCCCTCTATCTATATCAATGCATCCCTCCCTCTCCCTCTCCATCTCTTTATATTGAGTTATCTCTCTCTCTCTCTCTCTCCCCTCCTCCTCCTCCTCTCTCCCTCTTCTAAGTATCTCTCTCCCTCTCTCCCATCTCTATCTCTCTATCTTTTTCTCTCCCTCCTCCCCTCTCAGGTATCTTCATCTCTACCTCTAAATTCCTCTCCCCCTCTATCTCTAGACATGTCTCCCTCTCTCCATCTATCCATATCTTTCCATCTCTCGCTATCCCTCTTCCTATACCTCTATATCTATATCTCTTTCCCTCTTTATCTCTCTCCATATTTTTTCTTCCATCTCCCCCTCTATCTCTATCTCATTATCTCTCCCTCTATCTACCTCTCTCTATATATCACTTCCTATCTCTATCTTTATCTTTCTATCTCTCCCTCTCACATTTGCTCCCTCTCTCTCTCCCTCAATATATATATATATATATATATATATATATATATATATATATATATATATATATATATATATATATCTTTCCATCTCTATATATCCCATTGTCTGAGCACTCTCTTTATCTCTCCCTCTCCTCTCCTCTCCTCTCCATCTCCATCTCCATCTCCATATCCATCTCCATATCCATCTCCATCTCCATCTTCATCTCTATCTCTATCTCTATCTCCTCACCCCTCTCTCTCTTGCTCTCCCCCCTCAATCTCTCTCTTTCTCTCCATATATCCCCATTGCAAACATAACATGAGACTATTAGTAATGGAACCTGATTATCTTTCTAACTTAAAGGTCCTACCAATTGACCTCATGTACCACACAAATTTTTACAAAAAATTGACCAAAATCTTACTTATTTGACCTTCCACACCTCTTTAGCATGCCATTTGCACACTAATAGGTCCAGATAATAGCTTATTTTTTGTTATTTTTATACATATTTTGAGACACTTTTAGATAAATTTTCTAGAAAATGCTCCTAAATTATACTATCCTTTCATATCTATTATGCAAACTTGAACCTAAAATATAATGATGGAATTATGGTTATAAGATGCTAGTACTATATGATTTATATGAAGATATGTATAGAATATTGAAGGAATGCTATGTTTTGATTATGATAGTTATCCTTGTGTACATGCTTTGCAAAATTAGCTTGTTTGCAGCTAAAGAGGAACTGTGGCACACATTAGTTGTAGGATGAATGCATAGCAAAAGGAGCCTGGGATGGAAAAACAAGGGAGCTCTAGCTTAATTGAAATGTGATGATTGTTGATTAAAGCCACTTGATGAAGGTTAAATGTGTGTTATTATAACTAGTTAATAAACGTTGAAGAAGAGGTCTCCTACATTTATAGGATTTTGAAAAATGGTTGTATGTTTACATGCAACTATATTTTGACAGAGTTTTAGTCCTATTAGGATTCCTTTCCCTTTTTAGTTATAAGTTGAATAAATCTGTCTTAAATCTAAGCTCTAAATATCTGGGAGTGGAGTTAATGATTTATATTAAGTTGTTACTTTGAATAAGATTCCCTCAAGATTGTATATAGTTGTTGGTTGAATCTATAGGATAGTTAGTTGGTTTTTCAATTTTATGTTATTAGTTACTTTTAGATTCAAGACATGAAGAATATTTAGAATGATTGAGTGCAATCTATAAAAGGATCCTTCGTAATATTTCATGATATGAAATGAATAGAGTTAATTTCATGAGATGCATAGAATTTACTAGTTATATTTGGATTTAGTCAAAGTGAGAACAACCACTTGAGTAGGCCACTCAAGGTACTGTTCCTCATTTCATTTTCCATTTATTTATTTTTTGTTTAATAGTTGTTATTAGTTTATCACTACGTTATGAATCATATGCAAGTTAACTAGAATCTCATATCTTGTTTATTGTTAATGAATTCTTATGAATATGCATGCAATGGTTAACCAATAGTACTCCAAAGGTTAATTTAGTTTAGTCATTAGTTTTTATCAGTGTTGAGTTATTACAAAATCATTTCATTAGTAATAGTTTTGTTACAATATAATTTGTAAGTACTTGTAGCCACTAGTTCTAGTTACATCTTTTATTGTTTTGTAATTCTATGAGTTTCTAGCAAGTAGAATAACTAGAGTAGGGTAGCTTAAGTAGTTTTGAATCCTTGAAGGCATATATAATGTTGCACCATCACAAGCTTACAAACCTTGGGTTGACAATTTAATGTCATCTTGAGCAATGTTGAGTGGACTATTTAGTTAGCCAAACCTCTAAATTATGTAGGTTCTACCAAGTTTACAATGCATTAGCTTAGACTCTATATTTTTGGCACCCTTTCCGGGGATGGTGATTTCTTCATAGACTTGTTTTCACAACTTTCATAGTTAATTTTTCATTTCTAGCATTAGGACTATTAGACTTAATCTTTTTCCAACACTAGAGATACACTAACATTGTGCAAGACTGCTATGTTATAAAACCATATTACATGTATGCAGAGGTAGAGAGATCCCTTGGGTAAATTTCTTCCCTCTACATGCTAAGCAACCATATCAGAAGTTGGTGAATCCAGTACTCAGAGTGAAGGTAATACTGAAGAAGAAAATTCCTTATCACCAACATCTAGCACACATATAGAAGGAACATATTGCACCATGGGTGATGTAGTGAATGATGATCCTAAACATGCAACATTTGAGTTCCCTATCACTAACTAGGAAAGGGATACAGTGCTGAAGAACATTCCTCCTTTAGCCTTACCAGTCTTCTATGGGTTAAAGATTGAGGACCTAAATACATTTCTCTTTGAATTTGATGTCCTATGTAGAAGTTATGACTATACTTCTAATGATCATATGCTCAAAATATTCCATGCAACTCTAATGGATGAAGACTTGAGGTGGTTCATGGGATTAGGTAGGGATGTTGTTCTTGATTAGGAAACCGTGAAGATATTGTTCCTAGAAAAGTATTAGGACTATTGTAGAGGACCTAACTGGAGGAAAGATGAAATTTCTAAAATGTCACAAAATGATGATGAGCCCTTAGAAGATTATGTGGAGAGATTTTAGTTGCTTTGAAGAAAAACCCACAAAAAAAGTTGTCAAAAAAGTTCCTCAAGTTAGTCTTTTTGAGAGAGTCAATGATGATTGCATGGATGCCTTGAACCTCATTGGATAAGGAGATATTCCTCAGTTACCATTTTTAGAAATTTTTGAGGTTTGTAGGAATTATTCCAGGACATGCACTAAAAGGCCAAAAGGAGATAGGGCATCCACTATTGGTAAATCATCTTCAGGGGTTTCAAAGATTGAGTTAAGCAACCTATTGTCCAACATGAAGGAGGAAATTATTAGCCGTTTGGAAACTCATTTGGATACTCTCCACATCAAGAAGAAGCAAGAGGAAGCTGAGGCTATGCTCACTAAATATTGTCCAAGTTGTAGGTAATGAAAAACAAATTACAAATGCAAAAGAGTGGCGAGTATCCAACAAGATAAAGTTGAGAAACTTGATTTTTAGCCAATTGAAGGAGATGATGGATAGCTCTTCTATATAGCACAAAGGAGACCATGTCAGAAAAGATGAGGTATGCCACAAGACCCCCTCAACTATAATTCATCCTTTCCTATTGGGAATCAAAAATTCTTTTCTTTGAGCTCTCAACCTTGGCTAGTAAACCAAAACCAATGGCAGAACCCTCAAAAATGGCCACAAGCTCAACCAATTGGAACCAACAACCAAACCCTTGGCCACAAATTTTTTTTTAGGGTTCTAATTATAATCCACAATGGCCAACCTAGCAAAATCAGTGGCAGCCTCAATAGCAGAAAGGCCAGCAATGGCAACAACCAAATATGAACTATCAACAGCCGATACTCCCTCCTCCACCATAGCAACAAGCTTTAATGCCTCCATAAAATCCTACATCCAACCACCTAAGAAACCAAAAATACCTACCCAACCAACACCTAACCCTAACACTAAGCATGTTCAACACGTTTATACTAACAAATCTATACAATACCCCACTTATGGGGTAGAGGTGAGTGATGTCCACCTCAGATCAAGAAAACAACTTGTTGGACCGTCCTCTCCTCAAATTACAGAGATGGAGGATGAGGAACCTATAATGAAGCTTCAAGAAAATCACCTTCAAAACCTAAGTCAAATCAAGTACACCAAACTACCTCAAGTCCTAAGCCACCTTTTCCTGAACACCTAGCTAGTCAAAAGTATCACACACATGTTGAGATAGATCTTTTAGGTCAATTCAAAGATGTGAGCATCAAGATTCCACTTATCAAAGCTATCAAAGACATCCCTATCTATACCAAAATTGTAAGGGATCTATGTCTTAAGAAACCAGGTAGAAAAAGAAAGATCCTCAAACAATCCATGTTTTGGGAAACCTTGCAGATATCATATTAGGGAACATTACTATCCCTTAAGTATATAGATCATGGTAGTCCAATAGTGGACATTAAGATTAATGGAACCCTCATTAAGAATACTTTGAAAGACTTGTGGGAAAAAATCAATGTCATGACAAAGGAAACAATGCAGTTACTTTAGTTAGTCAACCTCAGACCCACACAAATGATTCTAAAACTAGCTGGTAGGTGAACGGTCAAGCTTGAGGGAATTATTGAAGACCTAGTCACTGCATTGGATTCTTTGGAATATCCTATAGACTTTATAGTGCTACAACCCAAAGTTTATCTTGTAGGTTACCCACTCATCCTAGGCAGACCTTAGTTAGCTACAACCAATGCATTTATAGGTTGTAGGTCTGGAAAAATGATAATATGCAATGGGATAGTCACCAAGAACTTGATTCTTTATCCATTGACCCAACCTTATGCTGACCTTGAGCAAACTATTTGGCCCAATTTGGACAAGGAAGATAACTATTCTTTGCAGACACTAATGACTATAAAGTGCAACCCCTTTGGTGTAGGAGCACCTAGGAAACACACCTAGGAAGCAGTCTAGTTTGAATTTTGTTTGGGTATGTTATTTTGAAGGTCATGTTGACCATTTTGTTAGCATTGGAAGATTATGAATAAGTGTTGATCTATTGTGGTCAGTGGAATTAGAAGTAGAAAGAATGGATGGATTTTGAGCTCATTCTTGTTTAGGTTGCTAACCTTGGGAAAAGTTAGAAAACATAGTGGATTTTGGTAATGTTGGCCATTAGGTCATGAAGAAGTCCAACCAAAGAAGTTAACTAATTGAGGAGCCTTATTTAAGGTGAGCCTTGACCTATAAATAGGGTTAGAAGGATTGGTATTGTGGAAACATTTTGTGAGTTGAAATAAAACAGTGTTCTTGAAGGTTATTTATGATTTTTGCTTCATAACATAGCTTTAAATGGATTGAAATAACTACTTTTCTGTAAGTAGAATGTAGTGTTGATAGAATACAAGCTTTGTGTGCCATATATTTTCCTTTGTGATTCGATTTCATCATTTTTTTGTAAATAGTTTGATTTCTTTCTTTTTCTGGCCTGAACCAGGCAGTCTTGAGAAAATGGAGTGCTAGACCACTTTCCCACTGTACAAATTATACGGCCCTTTGGGAATAGTGACTAGGCTCCATGAGTGTAAATATGGTATGTTTTAGGAGTTGTGTGTGTATAGGAGCTATGAGAAAAGTCTTGCCCTAGGCGAGCCAGAAGGAGTCCAGCTAGGGAAGATAGGGAGTACAGAACTCAAAATTTGTAGGGATGTTTGAAACTTGTAGTTTTTCTTGTTTGAGAAGGTAGGTGGAGGTCTTACCTAGGTTAGGTAACTAGGAGGAAGCTCCATTAACATTTTAGGTTGGAGAAAGGCTTAGCAGATTGGAAATAGCCAGAGAAGGTTGGAAAACCCTAGATTTTGGAAAATTTCAAGTTGAGGCCTTGTACTCCTGATGAAGACTCAAGATCTTGAAAATATTTGAGTGGTGGAAAAATGGACGAGGAACCCCAAGGAAAGTTTGGGTTGTTCTTTAGAAAGAATGGAGTTTAATCCCATTTCCTCGGAGAAAGAGGCCTAATTGGGGCTCTTTGCTAGTAGCCCTTTTTAACCTTAAAAGAGGGTTTTGATGAAAGCGACCAGGAATTGGAGCAAGAAGGATAATCAAGAACCAAAAATTGACTGATTGCAATCTTTTGAAAACACCTCCACACCCCTGCAAGTAAAAATGCAACTTTGGAGGTATGGTTAGTCTTTAGGGTAGACTAAAGGTTAAGGAAGAGTGAGAGTTGTTGCACCAAGATAGTCTTGGGTGGTTGAATGGTGATGGAAGTGAGGTTGGCCAGGAGAACCAGGGGTTCCTAACAAGAATTAGGGCCTATAGGTTAAGGTGGTGGAGAAAGACACCAAAGGGGTTTTCCAAGGTGAGACCCAGAGCATGGAATAGTGAGTGTTTCAACCAACCCTACCTTATCACCCTTATTGGATAACTAGGATGAAGATGAACTTATTACCCACATAATCCAAAATGATTGTGGTAGGAGCCTACAACACTGCCTCATATGCCTACAAGGCCCTTTGCAAAGTATTGTACCCACCAATTCTACAAAAGAAATATCTTAAATATTTCATTCATTACTACCTCAACAATGTGTACCTATTATACCAAGCCGTGATCTCTCATCCATCCAATAATCATCCAAGGAATTGGAAATCATGCCAGGAAGGAAATCAAACATTAATAATGTTTTAACAAAAGAGTAACTAGTAGAACTCTCTACAAACAGTGTTGTAGGAACAATCAATAGCATATGCATGGGATTACCATGATATGAAAGGCATAGATCTCGATTTATGTATGCACATGATTTATATTGATGATGATTATAGACCCATTCAACAACCGCAAAGATATATGAATCCTACCTTGAGGGAGATAGTGAAAGATTAACTACAAAAGCTCCTTGATGTAAGTTTTATCTATCCAATATCAGACAGTGAATGGGTCTCACCTTTGGTAATTGTTCCCAAGAAAGATGGGAAATGGAGAGTTTGTATAGAATACACAGAATTGAATATAGCAACTAGGAAAGACCACTTTCCTTTGTCCTTCATAGATCAAGTAATTGATTCTCTAGTTGGGAAAAAGTACTTTTCTTTTCTTCATTTGGTTTTAGTGGTTACAACCATTAATATTTCTCCAAGAGATCAAGACAAAACTACGTTCACAAGTCCTTGGGGAACTTATGCTTACTCTATTCTACCCTTTGGCTTATGAAATGCTCCAACTACCTTTCAAAGAGTCGTACTCAACATATTTTCTAATTATGCACATGACTACATGGAGATATACATGGATGACTTCACTACTTATGGTGAAAGTTATGAGGAAATTCTCAATAATCTAGAAAAAGTGTTGAAACGGTGTAAAGAACATAACCTGTCCCTCAAAAATGAAAAGTGTTTCATGATGATGACATAGGGAATTGTATTCGGAAACTTTATATCCAGTGTAGGAATTCAAGTTGATCCACACAAAATAGAGATAATATGTACCTTACCTATTCCTCAAAAACAAAGAGATATCAGGAGTTTTCTTGGCCATGCAAGCTACTACAAGTGGTTTATCAAATATTTTAGTAAAATTTCTACACCATTATTTGTTTTGCTAAGGAAATTGAATTTGAATGGACATCAAAGTTTCAACACTCCTTTGAAAAGCTGGAGAAATCCTTGACTCAAGCACCTATTTTGAGAGGACCTAATTGGACTATGCCTTTTCACATACATATAGATGCTTAAAATTTTGTCATTGGAGTAGTTTTGGGTCAAAAGGAAGGCAACAAAGAGTATGCAATTTACTATATCAACAAGAATCTTCAAGGAGCATAATTGAACTATACGGTAACAGAAAAAGATATGCTTGTTGTAGTATATGTATTTATAAATTCAAGCACTATATTACTGGTTATTCAGTCTTTGTCCATACAAACCATACAACAATCAGGTATTTGATGAACAAGCTAGTAGTTGGAGGTAGATTCGTAAGATGGATACTTCTTTTATAGGAATTTAGCATTACCATAGTAGAAAAACCTAGTAAGGAAAATGTAGTGGCAAAATTCCTATCAAGATTGCCAACATAATTAGCTAAAGGAGTGGTGGATGACTCATTCCCAAATGAACACTTATTTTCTCTACAAGTATAAGTACCCTATTATTTAGATATTGTCAATTATTTGGTCATAGGGAAGATTCCACCACACTTTTCTCCAAGGGAGAAAAGACAATTGGTTCACAAATATTTCCCATACTCCTGGGTATCTAGTTATCTGTTTTATACTAGCTCTAATAACGATTGCCTAATTTAGCTTCCAGCTCAATTAGGTAGAGTTGTGACTGTTTTGCAAAGTAAAGGGAAAAGGTATACATTTGAATTCTACTATGTTTCATTCATATGCACAAAAGAATTATCAAATAGTTTGTGTTCCATTATGAAAATGTATACAACAGAGAAGAGAGAGAACAAATATTGCATAAAATTTGTCTTTATTGATAATCATAAATGTATGGTGTCCCACACAAGTCGTGGGACTAATTATCTCAATGCAAGAAAAGAAATAAACTATACATTTAAAGATACATAAAAGTAAAAAATGCAGATGGACAAAAAGGCATTTGTCATCAAGCCTGAATGATGAATCCTAGATTGAGTAGCTGTATTTTTGTCTAGCCTCCAAAATTTGCTTTCAAGTTTCTCCAAGATTGTTTGCATGAGTAAGAAAGAATTTGTGAGAGCTCGAGACCTAAAATATTTACATATGCAACATCAAAAAACATATAGCCTATTATTATAAAGCATTAAAATAGTTAGCATATCACAGATGTCTAGGAAAATAGGAGGTTATCATAAACATCCATCATATGCTTTATTTTATCTAACATGTTTGTTCACTATGTAGGTATAGGTGAAATTTTCATTGCTAGATTATTTCATTTTGACATTATAATATGTGGAGTAAAATGGGCTCCCACAAGGGTTGAGCCCAACATGCTGCCCTCTTGTGTTCTAAGAGGGATGAGAGTATAAAGCATCCATATATGTATTGTCATAGAGCAAACATGGTGTCCATTTAGACAAAAGTAATACAAGTGCATAGGTTGTAGACTTGATCACAATTATAGTCAAGATGCAATCAAAAGCCTTGTAGCTACAAGGACAATATAATGACACAATTCATAGTCAAGGAATTAGGTGGCAGAGCTCATGCCTTATAAGAGGGGACAGTGATAATCCTAAATTTGGAGATGATAGCCATCTAGTAAACTATCCCATAGAAAATGATAGAGTTAAAATGAGTAGATATCTCCATTAATGCTTCTTGAGATGACAGTTATTAATAGAAGAGCAAGAGAGGTGGCATTGATGTTTTTTCTTAGCAATACAAAGGATGGTCATGTGATAGTAAAAGGGTAGTAGTTTGTTGAAAGGAAGTCAAAGTTATAAATGCAATAAGAAGAATGTGTTTGACAAGGAATGATAGTGAATAAAATGTGGTGACAAACCCTTGACAAGAAACTACATATGAAAGTCACCATGACTGGTGATATTATTCATTGTTGCACAGGGGCAGTCAAATATAAATGACAACCATGTGAGGCAAGATTTGAAGATTAAAGAAGACAGTGGAACTAAGGAAAGGTAAAGGAAAATCAAGAGAGAGGTCTAAAACCATGACAATCTTCTTCAAAAATAGATTCATGAAGGACAAAGTATGAGTTTGAGGGACAATCCTTATAAGAAGTATTGACCTTTATGGTAATCTCTTTCAAAATCAGTGATCTATAGGTCAACTTCCCTACCTTCCATGACTTGATATATTTATTATAACATGATAATTATAGCTGCATATCTTTTCAAAGGTTAGGTAAGGTTTTATTCCATGATGGCTCTTTGGAAGATGACTTTCATTAAACAACAACAGAAATAAGATAAAGATTTCCTTGTTTTGATGATGATGATTTAAAGCATTCATGATAGTCACTTGAGGAAAAAACAATAGTCAAGGTCACAGTGGGCATTCAAATTTGAAAAATTTAAAACAAAGGAAATGATAGTCCACAATGACATAAGCATTTGATGAATCACTATGTTAATGAGCTTACCGAGGATCTCTCAAAAAATCAAAATGAAATGGTCTTTAGATCAAGGGACAACACCATAACTGATAAGGAAGAGTCTAAAGGGAAAATATTTGGGCATCATGCCATAGTAGAAAGCCACCTACAAGTGACAGTGAGCTTTTGTCTCTATAGAGGTAGCACTCAACATAATAGCATTATATTGAAAAGATAAGCATCAAGCTATAAGAGGAGAAGAGTCATGAATGCAATGTAAAAGAAAATGACATGATGCTTAAAGGACTGTTATGGATACCACTTAATCAACAATGGGAATCATTAGGACTATTCAAATGGTTTCATTTTCAATATACACTGTTACTGTTACAATGAATACAAAGACAAGGAATTTTGAAGTGTAATGGCATCATGTCACGTTGAGATGGAGACAAGTTATAGTATTACTTGGAATGGTTACCTTTTGTATTTTGCACAAAAGTAATTTATGTGCTATGTTTTCAGAAAGTCAAATGAACAAATAGTAGCAAAAAATATGGCAGAGAATGAATACAAAGAAAATGTGAATACATCATGTGGATACCCATGTTTTCTATATGATTTAGTGATCATATTTCACAAGATCTCTTATTCTTTTCATAAGACAAAAGCATATCCATAAGTTTATTATGAAGACTATTCTTTGAAAAAAGCAAGTCACTTGTGAAGGATCAAAGGATGGATATTTCCCATGCAATTTTTTTCTCTCTAGAGAATATAGGTTTGAGTTATTGAATATAAATAACAATCTAAGGTTTTATATGCATTTTAATTTTGTCAATGATAGAGGTTATGCTATAGAAACAAGGATGACAATCATTCAAATAGATGGTAGTTCAAAGATAGCAGTGATCACAAGTCTTAAAATCTATGCAAGTACAATTCTATGGTTATGAAAAGAACTTTTGAGGAATGTTGTAGAGATGTTATGGTGTAGACATGAACCTTAAGGTATATCGAATCATTGGAGTTGTACAAGAAGGATTTGCGAGCTTATCCTGGTTGCCCTGCAACAGTAAGACTTGGTTTAGGTTTGTGCTACTACAAACCAGGTTAGCTTAAGAAAGCCAATTTTTTTTTTGAATGTGTTCCCAAAAATATTGAAGCTTGGGAAACCTCTTGGACTTGGAAGTCAGTGAAGAGGGTAGTGTTCATGAAGGAATGGAAAAGATGTGTAGAGTCTTTGAATTATACTTGTATTGTGCAATGGCATTGAATCATTTTGCAAACTATTTTTTCCTCATAGGGAAGAATTTTTCTTGTGAAATAGTTGACTAAGATCATTCATATTGTAATCTTGCATGATCTTATCATAGCAAGGTAATTATGACACTACTGGCCACTATTACATGATATCACAAGGAAAACAAAGATACCCATGATTTTAAAATCAACATAAAAGAATGAGGTGGATCTTGAAATAGTTTTCTCAAAACCCTCAACTTTTTCTTAACCATGGTGGCATTCTAGTAAATAGGTAAAATGAAAAATGAGAGAAGTTGTGTTTTTACAACAAAATGATCAAAGCATAGTTATTTTTAGAAAATGAAGAACATGATTAGGGCTACAACCATGAAGGATATGGGATTTTTTTATATATTCTATAGAAACACGTAGCCATGGCATTGAAATACAAAAAATCCAAGAGAAATGCATGGAATGTATAGAGGAGGATACTGAGAAATAAAATGTTCACTATTTCTTGCATTTACTGAGCTTGAAATGAGCTTTTATTCACAAAAATAAAAAGAGAAATGCATTTTTAGTAGGAATGAGGGCTTACCCACGTACATTCCACCATGAATCTAAAAATAAATCTACATGTTAAGCTTCAAAAACCCGAATCATGGCAACCTGCATAGCTTCATGAAATTGCTAAGACAAAAATGAAGTGAATGAAGTGTTTTGGTTGAGTATTGGTGCTTAGGGTTTTTTCCCTAAGTTGGCTAATAAGAAAAAGAGAAATTTTTTCCTTTATTTTAAATTTTCACGTGTCAACTAATACCCTTGCATTTCATTCATATGACAAGTGACTAAGAGTGTTCACTCAATGACCTTTGGATTTTGCATTGTCTAATAGGATACAAGTTGAGTGAAGTGCCTTTTATTTTGCAAGTTTGAAAAACTTTTGAAAGTAAAAATATTATTAAAGTGATAAAATTATAAATCACTTTATTTAATGTTTTGAATGTGCAAGATAGAGGTGTGTTGTACACACCAAGGTTATGAGTCAAAATAGTTTGGAGATATGGTTGAACAATGATGACTTGTGCCAAACATGTGGAAAGCATGTGGGTTGTTTTTGATTGGATTTTTGGAGGGAATGAGATCATTAGGGAGTAGTTTCTCATGATTCTATAATGGGTAAGGACAAGGCTTGAATTTTCTTCACTTTGGAGTTATTTTTGAGGGGTTTTGGGGGCTATTTTTAGGGTTTTTTTGGTTATACACAACCAAAAAGCTTCTAGAAGTATATGCGTGGGGAAAGCTTCAAAAAATCATGAGTAACTTCAAACATTAGTTTTGAAGGGGGTTCTTTCTTTTTCCAGTAGTATTGTAACTCATTTTTGGAGTTTTCTTTCAACAAGAGACAATATTGTAACTCTTTTACAGACTTGTATAGCAATTTACACCTTGGAGATCAATGAAGATAAGTAATTTTCCTTCTTAATCTTCTATTCTATTGGGTGAATTTGAGTGATTGATACAATTACTTGTGATTTTTTCTCATTCCTTGTCTTTGTGTCTCATTACTAGCACCTTTGTGCAAAAAGTATATGTATTTGTAGGTTATAAGCTATGTTAGATGCAATTGATTCAAGTTGTGAATTTTTTTTTTTCCTTCTAGGATTATATGTATTAGGTCCTTATGAAATAATTATGCAAATCATATAAGTATTCGAGTTGTGCATGTTAAGCTTGCTATTGATTGAAACTATGTGTATAAGCAGCTTTATAGGTTTTAGATAACATTTAGGTGCATCACTATAGGAGTTTATTTTCATTTCATGTTTCCTCCTTAACCTTTTCCCAAAAAGAAGCAGATTAGGTGAGTACCTTAAGAGAAAACTTTCTCTGGAGGTCCATTCCAAGTTTAGGCAACCCACAGGCCTAGGAATGTTCTCATGTTTCTCCAAAATGCTAAGTTCTACAACTTAGGAAGGGTGCAATTTTGGAGATAATAATAACATCATAAGAAGGTGTATTAGGGAGGATAATATCTTTGACATCATGAAGGCATGCCATGATGAGCCATGTGGAGGTCATTTTATAGCAAAAATAACAACCTTTAAGATCCTCACAACTAGCTATTATTGGCCTACATTGCATAAAGATGTTAAATACACAAGGAGCTGTGATAGGTGTCAAAGGATGGGAAAACCAATCAAGAGTGATGAAATACCCCTACAACCTTAGTTAACAATAGCACCTCTTGACAAGTGGGTTTTAGACTTCATTGGACCAATCTCACCTACATCTAACAATAAGGAATACATCCTTGTTTGCACTGATTCCTTGATTAAATGGGTGGAAGTAAAGGCCTTACAATTTTTGAGAGATGGTAATATGACTAAGTTCTTATATGAATATATCTTTACTTGGTATGGAGTACTTAGAGAAATAGTCACTAGTCAAGGCCCACAATTTACTTCTGATCTAATCACCAAGCTAGTTGAAAAATACCAAATTAGACACATTAAATCTACACTCTACCACCCTTAGGCTAATGATCAGGTGGAAGTCACCAATAGAGAGATTGAAAGTATTCTCACCAAGATAGTGCAACTGCATCTAGGAAAGATTGGGTTGCAAAGTTACCTAAAGTAGTATGGGCTTATAAAAAAACATGGAAAACCACCACTGCTTTTACACCTTATGAGTTTGTCTATGGTAAGATAGCAGTCCTTCTTATTAAATTTCAATATAACACACTAAGGACAACAGTAGAACTAGAAATGGATTTAACAGAAGATTAGAAGGAAAGGATGCATACTTTAAAGCAAGCTCACCTACATATGTCATAGAAAATCTTAAGAAATATCATCCCAAGTTCAACAAAAATTAGGTTCATAGCTACAACAAGTGGACCATCTATAGCACACCGAATACTCATTATTCACCTCATTATATCCTATTAACTAAATATAACATTATTATTAGATACAAGTTATCAAGATTCTTTAAAGTAAATTCATAACCATCTAATACCAACTTTAGCCTCAAACTGGGGCCTATTGAAAGGGGAATCTCAAAAGTGGTAGGAACAAACCCAAACCTTGGATTTATCCCCCCTAAACCCTAACCATATAGAATTTAAGTCATAGGGTCATCCTTCACCCAAACATTTTATATGTACCCACATCCACATGTGATCAAAGTCACACATATTTCTCCTTACAAGGTCTCTCTCACAAAACATACATTTAAAAATACCTACTTAGAAAACCTCCTATCCAAGGACATTGAAATCTCCAACTAAACCTCACCACCTTTATTATTCATAATTCAACATGGGAATCCCAAAATATATTAAAGGATCATTTTATTCACACAAAGAATATCAATTAGATATTATGTGTATTTGTAATGACATATTTGACCATTATCATATGGTTCAATCACTAACATCAATAGGTTATAGAGGAAATACAGTAACCTGAGAGGTCTTACATCATAAGTGTATCTTTTTCTTAACCACAAATAATACTTAGGTCGTACTCAAGGTAGCTAAAGAAGGATTAATTTAGAAATAAATTAAGGATCTCACAGCTAACCTAGGATTTTAATAATTCTAAGAGGTACAACACCATGACAATACACAATTTCATTACCATTGAAAAAAATCATTTTCCTATAACTTATTCTAGGCATAAGTATGCCCACATGATAAAATTAAATGAAAATAGAGCAACTGAAACCACACATTCTTAAACATCATTATTGAATTCTAATGCTCATAGTTTTATTATGAGCATGTCATTACAAAATAGCCTGTCAATTCTTATTCGAACTAAAAGTACATAATATCCTCCAATGGTGAACCTACAATACAATGAATTTATCATATATATTTTTATCATACTTATTAATTTATGGATACTTATTATTTTCTTGAGCATTTTGTAATGTATTTTATACTAAATATGTGCATAAATAGGCCCAATTCAAACTTACCTACTACCAATTCCTTTCTTCAAGCCTTGTTAATATTAGGCATTTTTCAAACAATCACATGCCTTGCCTATGTTTCTCATTCTCTTTCTTGCATTAAAATTTTCTTCATATTCATGATTTTCTTCCACGAGTAGTAGTATACAACATTCCATCATGCCATCAAGTCATATGGATCACAATAACACTTATTTAAAATGGTTGAGGGTATTTCTTTTAGGATGAGGGCATCTTGATAACCACCAACACCAGCAGGCGCCCAATATGTGGCCCAACAACACAATCAAATATGGATTATACAAGTGTTTTGTAGAGTTTTTTGAAGCTAACCTAAGAAAAATTGACTTATGAATCTACATCTAAATCCAAAGAGTAAACATGGTCTCTTTTAAAATATAGTTAGTTTTTTATCTTCACCTATTTTTTAAATTGAAGGTTTAAGATTTATTTGGTGAAGATTATACAACTATAATGAACTAGGAATTGAATATGTATTATTTCACTTATAAATATAATCCACTCTAAGAGAAGAATATTAATCAATGAATATGATACTCACCCTTTTTTTTTATGTCACACTATACTTTATTATAAAGCATGAAGTAATGCAATTTGTGCTCAACAACAATGCTTTATAGTTATACTCTTTATGGAGATTTTAATTTATCCCATAGTCTATAGATAAAATCAATCATTCAAATCTTACTTTATGATCCACCATTATCAATTACTCATATCTTTGTGTAGAATTTTTAATGTTTCTGATATGAAAATTAAATGTACTAGTTTTTAAATGAACATAAAACCATATTATGAAAATATTTTCTATAAATATATAATATGCATGATTGCAACATTAAAAATTGCTTTATCTAGTGTACTCAGTGCCCATACATTGTAAGGAAAATCTAGGAGTGCATCTAGTGAAAACTTCATATAGTAGTGCCTTTGGTACCTTTCATTTTGATTAGGTTGCCTCAAAGACACGTACAACTATGTCCAAATGTGGAACAGATAGTTTATTTCCTACATTAATCCTTTTGAGAGAAACATATGTAGATTCAACAACAATCAACAACACAGATGAAAGACACTACATAAAACAAAACACAAAGATTTTACGTGGGGAAAACCCTTTTGAGTAAAAAACCCCACTCTCCAAAGTTCAAGCCATTGTATTATTTAGCAATAGAAAGTTACAATACAGTTTTAGGCTCTTAGCCTTTCAGAGATTACATCTTGTTCATCTGGATACAACTGGTAGCAAACACCCCCAGAGAGATCAACCATGACATTCATGTTCAGGAGAGATTCCAACATAACCCTGCCTCTCTCACTATCTGCCTCGACCTCATGGATCAGGCCTTTTAGCTAGCCACTCGACCTTTCTCTATCAATCTCTCTTTGGCTCTTAGCTCTTCAGCTTCTCGGCTTGTCAACCTGATCAACCCTCTCTATAGAATGTCCAATGCATACATATATGCATTCATTCTCAACAAGATCTCTGTGAATCAGTTCAAGATCACACAACAACAATCTCCAACTTAGCTTCCCTATCGTCGTAGATGTTTCCACTTCTTTGTGCTTTTGTTTTCCAACTTCCACATAGAAATGGTTTAGCAAATGGTTCACATCCTACTTTCTCTGATTTTTCCAAATCTCACCACATTAGATAGTTTTCACTCGGTCAACAACGATCAACTTGTGTCGCATGTTAGTGAGACACTGGAAGTGTCTCCACGATGCCACAAGACCTGATTACATGTTGTCACCAAGAGGTTCCACTGAGCTTACAAGTTACATTGACCTCAACAAGCACATCAGTGAGACTATCGCTATCGCCAGGAGTTCACATCAAGTCTTCAAGTCATATCGAAACCCAAATAGTCACCAAGAGTCATACCGATATTAGGTTTCCCATCAGCAAGACAATCACTCTTCGCCAAGAGATAATACCGATGCCTCTATGTTACTCCGAAGATAATCCTATCAGCCAGACTTATCACTTTTTCCAAGACTTCATACCGAAGCCTTAAGTCACACTAAGGGCTACATTCACTAGTCAACAAGACTTATGTTTTTCGTTGAGACCACATACCGAGTGCTCATGTCTTGTCGAGTTGGAAAGACATTTGAATTCTCCAAGACCTTTCATCGAGCACCGAGAGCTACACCAATCACTTCAGTTGCATCTCCGTCGGCGAGAACAACACCTGTCGCTAAGACTTCATGCCAAAGTCTCCAGGTTACCCCAAGCTCACCTTTTGCCAAGAGTCATGCCGAACGCATCCCACACCGTCGGTGAGACAAATTCCCATTGCCAAGACTTCATAGTGAAGCCTTCAGGTCATACCGATGTGTTCCACTGTCGGTTAGAGGATCAACCTTTGACAAGACATCTTACCGAGGTTTCCATGATATCCCGAAACCACTTCTCACCAAGAGTCACACCGAACCGATAACCCCACAAGCTGTCGGCGAGACTTCCGATATTTGATGAGATATAATATCAAAACAAGCCTTTCGACAAAGGGTCTTCCCAATATCTCTAAAGGTTACATTGTCACCAAGACAATCCTTCATCACTGAGACTTCATATTGAGACCCTTAAGCTACTCTTAGTGTATACAGTCGGCCAGACATCTCCCAGTCGCCAAGAGATCTTCTCGAATGTTCAAGTCATCCCAATGACTACAATCGGCAAGACATCTGCTTGTCGCTAGGACCACATACTGACACACTTGAGTTACCCTGATGGCTCTAGGAGAAAACATATCAGTGAGACAACCCTCCATCGCTAAGACTTCATATCGAAGCAAACAGGTTACACTAATGAATCCAGTCGCCATAGGTCACACTGACATATGCTAGGTACCCGATAACAAACCCTTCTGTCGCTGAAACATTTCCACTCTGCAAAGGGTTACAGTGAATGCACCAAGTCATAGCAATAGGTCCATTCGGCAAGACAGAAGCAAAGTCACAGTGACATGAGCAAAACACAAGATTATTGAACTATCAATCGGCCAGACACCAAGAATGTCATAGCGACCATGCTTTCTCAGAGGATTCAGCCTGTGAGATTGAGGCACATTTTCCAACATACATGATCCTTGTTATAGTGATTTAAGGTACTAATATAGATTGGACAAGAGAATTGTGTGAACTTAATCAAGAGATGGAATGCTATAGTTATCTAGTATTCATGTCTACCGCCTTGTAACAATGTTTGTCTAGATCTTTAATATTCCTCTACACATATTATCTTCAATTCTACATTAAAATACACAACCACTTTTGACTCAACCCCCCTACATCTAATCTCAAATTCCATTCTCCTCCAATTTTTTTGATGAAAATTCTCCATCCTTTAAGATAAAGCATGATGTAGTGAAATCCATGCTCAATGACAATGATACTAATTTTCATTAGATCAACTCGCATGTGTAGTACCTCTTGTATGTCTTTATGTGTTTTCTTGTACATAATGTGATCTCTCATGATGTTTTTATTGGCATGTTTTTATTTTTTTTAGTTTTCTTTTGATGACCCTTGTTATTCTTGTTGACACAAGGATAGAAAGAAAATTAATCTGTTGTGTTGTTAATCTATTTGTATCTCCATTCATCTTTATGTTGTGAGTGTTTATGTATTTTGTTTCCTTTTGAGAATGATGCAAAGTGTTGGAACATTTAGGCCTCTTCCATGTTGACCAAAAATTCTTTTACATTGTCTTCATGTGTCATTCCTCAATTGTGTTTGTAGTTCCACAAGTATTTGGGGAATGAAGTTGGTTCTGAGCATGATCATACTATATACTATTTTTTTTTTATCTATAGTGGCCCTAAACCTATGGATCACTTATGTGCTACTTTTGTCTTGTTAATTATATAGAATTTTCTTGGGGAAAACCCTTGCCATGATTTAGCTTTGTTGGGAACATATCATTTGGCATAAGGTTTCCCAACAAGCTCTCATGGTCTATCATTTTGCATATATTTTTGTAATCTATCTTAAAGGTGATTACTCCCAATTGGCATTAGCAATTAATTTTAGGTGGGGGCATGCATTCTATTATGTGCTTCAATTTGTTCACACACGTTGAACTTTGTGATGTGTTTTTGTTATATTGATCATTTTTGTAGTGCCTTATAAATATTATTGGGACTATAATTATTGATATGGTTGACATGAGAACTCACCTAGTGAATATCAAACTTCACTAGCCCTTGTGTGTTTTCATTTTCTACAATGAAAAAAAATCACCTAGTAATTATCAAACTTCACTAGCTATGTTGTTTCTTATCAACCTCACCTAGTCAATATAGAACTTCACTAGCATGTGATGCTTTTAGTTCATGGGTCACCTAGAAAATATCGAACTTTGTTATCTTGTGATTTATGGAGAGCTTGCTAGTGTGTGATTTTAATAGCCCCTTTGAATATTTACATTATGTTTGCATTTTTTTACATTTTTTTTGCATTGTATTTACATTATATTTGTATTGTGTTTGCAGTCTATAAATTTTACATTAAATTTTTTCATTATGCCAATTTTGTGTCTTCATTATGTATGCTTTGTGTTTTTCATACTACATTACATCACATGTGTGTGTGTTCATTTGTATTTACATTTTTGTGTCATAGGATCTTGAGCCTTGGGGCTAGCTTTTCCTTTATATTAAATGGTTTCATATCTCTTTAATGTTTGGATAATTGAATCCTTCTTGGATTATACTTACTTTGTTGCACATATGTTGCCTTTGGTTGTCATTAATGCCAACACAGTTTGGGAACACTCAATTTGGGTTTTCATTGATACCTATGTTGGTGAGATTGTTGCACATATTGTAGAGTAGTGGGATCCATCACCCCTCAAAACCATAGGTCACAAGAGAGCCCCAAGGAACAGACTACCCCAAACTACCTTAGGTTGACTAGATAGGTTTGGAAAGAAGGAAGACAGAGGTTTAAAAATAACTTAGCTTCCAATTTTGCTTCTGGTTTTGCTTCCAAGTTTGGTTCCAATTTTTCTTTTGATTTTGCTTCTAGGTTTGCTTCCGATTTTGCTTCCAAATTTTCTACTACGCCCTTAATATTATTGTACATTGGGTTATGAATAGTTGGCTTGTGGCTATCTTAACTCTCTATTAAGTCATATTATCATTAGTATATTGTTATTTAGTTGTTTAGGTCGGCCTAAGTCTTATATAGGTATGTCTAAGTCGGCCTAGGTGATATCCTTGGCATAAATAGGTATATATAGGAGGTTGTGAGTCTTATTTCATCATCAAGTTGTGAAGTGTGTTCTCATTAGAGATATTTGGAGGTTTTCCCCCTCAAAGTGGCTTGTTATTCTCAGTTATTATCAAGTATTTGCAACATATTTCATATTATATTCTTCTATTGTGCAAGTTATTGCATAACAAGTGGTATCAGAGCATGATCTTGGCACCATAGAGGCAAGGTTTTTCTCAATTTTGGAGGCGATTTTGGGAAGATCATATCTTTCAGATTTTGGTAAATTTTTTTCTTATTTTTAAAGGGTTTTTGAATAACATATTGAAGAAGCTACATTCCAGATTTCAGAAGAATTGGAGTATAATTAAGCGAATTATTGCAGAATTAGGGTTTCTACACTATTTTTTTGGAATCTACATATCTCAGACATATTGTTGAATTGGAGTCTAATTTTTATTGGGTTTTTGAAGAAATACTAAAGGAGATTACAATAAAAATTTGAGATAATTTAAATCTCATTTGTGTTATTTATTTCAATATTAGTGGTTTCCATCATGACAGGGCCTGCAACAAGGGGTAAAAAGAATATTGTCACTCCGGGGATAAGGATGGTGAAACAATCGAGGATATTACTCATAATGAAAAAATAAATAAGGTCAAGGAAAAAATTTCCTCAATTAAGATGGATATGTGTGACCTACGAGGAGATATGTCGGACATGCAAAACATGTTAAGCACCTACATAGCTGAATCAAGAAAGGAGTTCTCAAGCGGCCAAGGTGAAAATTCTAGGTCAACTACTACTAACACAAGCTTTAGTACTCCTATGGGATCTAGGAATTTATTTCCAAAGGTGGATATGCGCAAGTTCGATGGTAAGGATCCTCTAACATGGATAAACCAAATGGATAATTTTTTTGAAGTACACCAAATCCCAAATGGACAAAAGGTCACGATGGCTTCCTTATATTTAGAACCAGATCAATTCATTTGGTATCATTGGCTTTGCACTCATCGAGGTAAAAAGGGGCTCACCGTCTCATGGTCAATTTTTACAGAGGAACTCCAAGCACAATATAGCAATAGTGTCACAGACAACTTCTTCAGCCAGCTAGCTAAACTTCAACAAACAGGATCAGTTATGGATTATATTCAGCAATTCCAAAATCTATCCTTAAGGGTGGATTCAATTACGAGGAAAACTTGAATGACTTATTCTTGGGTGGTCTCAAGGATCACATTCAACATGAGGTACACATGTTTAGCCCTAGTTCCATAAATGAGTCTTTTATCTTAGCACGCAGGGTAGAGGAGAAATATTTGATTCCTAAAAAAGCAAGGGGCTAATGTGACAAGAGAGAAAGGATATCCAACACAACCTACTAAGTTGACTCCACAAAAAATTGAGGAGAAAAGAGCAAAAGGCTTGTGTTTCAATTGTGATAGAAAATACAAATGAGGACATAAATGTAGTGAAAAGAAATTGTTTTATATTGAAGGTCCCAATGAGGAAGAAGAGGAGGAACCCATACTAGAAGATGAAAGGAGTCAAATGAGGAATCACATGATTCTCAACCAATCATTTCTTGTCATGCACTCTCAGGTTTCAGTGCTCCCAAAAATCTCAAGGTGGTGGGGTTCCTAAAGAAGCAGAAGGTAACAGTGTTGATCGACTCAGGTAGTACTCATAATTTCATCAACAAAAAGTTAGCTACTTGTCTAAATTGTTTCATATATCCAGCTCCAGAGTTTCAAGTTTTGATTGCAGATGGTGGTACAGTTAGTTGTTCAGGGAAGTGTCATAGCATTAAATTATCCATGGGAGATTATCAACTTGATACCCAATGTATGCTGAGCATCCATGGGTGCAAGAGATATTGTTTTGGGAGTACAATGGCTTACTACATTAGGAACAATTGAGATGAACTTCCAAGAACTATTCATGAGATTTCAATCAAGGAAGGCTAGTAGAGCTAAGGGGTTGAAGGAAAAATCTCCACAAATGGTAAGCTCTCATCAAATGCAAAGTTGCTTAAGAAAGGAGTGGATGGATTTGTGGCCCAACTATGTTCATTAGAAGTCTCTCAATCTATTACTCCTACTCATCCAGATTTGCAAGCTATAATTGATCGCCACTCGCTTGTTCTTGGAGATATGCCTAAAGGAATTCCTCCTAAGAGGGATCATGATCATGCCATCGGTTAGTTCCTGGGAGCCAACCACCAACAACATCAGGCCTTACAGGTATCCACACATACAAAAGAGTGAGATAGAAAAAATTGTTGAAGAGATGCTAGAGGTAGGAATCACTAGGCATAGCCAAAGTGCTTACTCCTCGCCGGTGGTGATGGTACGTAAGAAGGATGATACTTGGCGCATGTGTCTAGATTATATAGTGCTCAACATGTACACCATTAAAGATAAGTTTCCAATTCCAGCCATTGATGATTTGCTAGATGAATTAAATGGAGCTATGTTTTTTACCAAGTTAGATCTTAGATCTGGTTATCACCAAATTCGGATTAAGGAGGAAGATATTTGTAAGATAGCATTTCGGACTCATGAGGGTCATTATGAATTTTTGGTGATGCCATTTGGTCTTACCAATGCACCATCTACATTCCAAAGTTTGATGAATTCCATTTTTAAGAAGTTCTTGAGAAAATTTGTGTTAGTATTCTTTGATGATATATTGATTTATAGCAAGACTTGGGAAGAAAATTTGCAACATGTGGACCAAGCATTACAAATACTTGAAGATCATAAACTCTATGCTAAGCCATCCAAGTGTGCTTTTGGTCTCACAGGTGGAGTATTTGGGACACATAGTTTCACATGAAGGAGTAAAGGTGAACCCTAACAAAATTAAGGCTATCATGGAATGGCCTATTCCAAAAACCATTAAGAAACTGAGAGGATTCTTGGGATTGACAGGGTACTATAGAAGATTTGTGAAGAATTATGGTAGTATAGCAGCACCTCTCACCTCTCTATTGAAGAAGGATTCTTTTCATTGGAATGAGTCTGCCAATACAACATTTGAGAGGTTGAAGGAGGCTATGTGTACAACTCCAGTACTTGCCAATCCTAACTTCACCAAGGAATTCATTATGGAATGTGATGCTTATGGAAATGGGATAGAAGCAGTGCTCATGCAAGAAGGTCAACCAATTGCTTTTGAGAGTCGTCAATTAAAAGGTAAGAATCTACTAAAACCTATTTATGAGAAGGAAATGCTAGCAATACTCCATGCAGTGAAACAATGGCGGCCTTATCTATTGGGTAGACATTTCAAGGTTAAGACAGATCATGATAGCCTAAAATATTTTTTGGAACAACGACTATCTTATGAAGAGCAACAAAAATGGGTCACTAAGATGTTAGGATATGCCTTTGAGATTGTATATAAGAAAGGGAAAGAAAATATTGTCGCAGATCCACTATCAAGGAAGGATGAAGATGAAGCCTTATTGTGTGCCCTTTCAATATTACAAGCAAATTGGGTGGAGGAAGCCAAAGTAGAGTGGCAAAACAATGTTGTGACAAGTAATCTCATCGAGCAATTAAAAAGTGATCCTAGTAGTTCAGATAAGTTTTGTTGGAAGGGAGATACTCTTTGGTATAAAGAGCGTTTGTATCTCTGCAAGAATTCCAACCTTAAAATCAAGATTCTCACAGAGTTGCATGAGTCTCCAGTGGGTGGTCATTCAGGATTTTTGAAGACATATCATCGAGTCAAGCAAGATTTCTTTTGGGAAGGGCTAAAGGGTGATGTTCAAAAATTTGTGGCTGAATGTTTGGTGTGTCAAAGGCATAAAGGGGAGACAATTAAGACACTAGGTCTCTTGCAACCCTTATCTATTCCTAGCCAGCGTTGGGAAGAGGTATCCATGGACTTCATCACAAGGCTTCCCAAATCTAAAGGTCATAATGTCATCATGGTGGTAGTTGATCGGCTCACTAAATATGCACATTTCATTGCATTAGCACATCCTTTTATAGCAAGTGCAGTGGCTAAAGATTTTTTGGAGAATATCCAAAAGCTACATGGTACACCTAAAGTTATTGTTAGTGATCATGATCCTATCTTCACTAGTCACTTTTGGAAAGATTTATTCTCATGTTTGGGTACTCAATTGGCTCTTAGCTCTTCATACCACCCTCAATCAGAGAGGTTGTTAATAAGTGTTTGGAAGGATATCTACGTTGTTTCACTTCAGAGAAACAGTCCTAGTGGGTAGATTGGCTACCACTTGCGGAATGGTGGTATAACACTTCTTTTCATAGCTCATCAAAAATGTCTCCATTTTTGGCACTTTATGGATATCATCCTCCTTCCATCACATCATCAATTAAGGTGTCCCCAAGAGTTCAGGTAGTAGAAGACCACTTGCTTCATCAACAACAAGTACTTTCAGGACTCAAGGAGAATTTAGCCATGGCACAAAATTGAATGAAACAATAGGCAGACCAACATCATAGTGAAAGAAGTTTTGAAGTTGGGGATTGGGTCTTCTTGCGATTGCAGCCTTATAAGCAAATCTCACTAAAGCAGCAAAGAAAGAATAAATTGTCTCCAAAGTATTATGGTCCATACCAAATCATGCAGAAGATCGGTAGTGTTGCCTACAAGCTTGAGTTTCCACCAACAACAAAGATACATCCAGTTTTTCATGTTTCTTGTTTGAAGAAGGTAATTGGACATAATATTCCCACTCAAACAACACTTCCGAGTTGGATGAAGAAGGGAGAATCATTTTGGAACCAGAGTGCATTTGTCAAACACGCACAAAGAAGCTGAGGAATAGAACTATCACTAAGTATCTCATCCAATGGAAGAATTTACTAGTTGAAGACGCCACATGGGAAGACGAGGAGTTCATTCAAAAGTTTCCAAACTTGATTAGCATTGAGGACAATGCTTCTTTGAAAAAGGGGGGTATGCTACGCCCTTAATATTATTGTACATCGGGTTATGAATAGTCGGCTTGTGGCTATCTTAACTCTCTATTAAGTCATATTATCATTAGTATATTGTTATTTAGTTGTTTAGGTCGGCCTAAGTCTTATATAGGTGTGTCTAAGTCGGCCTAGGTGATATCCTTGGAATAAATAGGTATATATAGGAGGTTGTGAGTCTTATTTCGTCATCAAGTTGTGAAGTGTGTTCTCATTAGAGATATTTGGAGGTTTTCCCCCTCGAAGTGGCTTGTTATTCTTAGTTATTATCAAGTATTTGCAGCATATTTCATATCATATTCTTCTATTGTGCAAGTTATTGCATAACATTTTCTTCCAGTTTTGCTTCAAGTTTTGCTTCCAAGTTTGCTTCCAATTTTGCTTCCACATTTGCTTCTGGTTTTGCTTCCAATTTTGCTTTGAAGATTGCTTCCACATTTCCTTCTGGTTTGGCTTCCATTGTTGCTTCCTTTTTTGCTTCTAAAAATGATTCTTGTTTCGCTTCCATTTATTAATTTAATATGTTTTATTTCAATTTAATTAGTTAAATATATCATGCCTCTTAAATAACTCATATGATTATAGACTAAGTAATTTAATTATTTAACTCATATTATTAAATAACAAGATAATTATTTTTTTTGGGTTAGTAACATGAAATTTTTGTATTGCTTGTAAAGATAAAAATTTACTTCTATTGTTCAGTGTCATTACCCACCAAAATTAAATAAACCCCGTAATCCCTATAATTGTTCACTAATAAAATCCTTACAAAAAATAACCACCATTAATAGTGTTTAGAGTTACACACTTTAATAAAACAAAAGTGGAGGGAGAATTCAAAATTAGACACAGAAAAACACAACTAGTATTAATGAGCTCCACCCAGACCCAATGGCTTCTTCTTCCGCCACTTCCCCAACTTTGTCTTGTGCTTCCTTTTCACTTTCAATCCCTGCATCTCTGCCTTTGCTTCGATGAAGAGTTTGAGCGCTTTCCATCCCAAATGCGCTTTCTCATGACACCAACCTTTGTATTTTCCTTTGAGCCAATGAATAAAGGGTTTGAGCCCTGGTCTCCCATAGAGATCCTCAATTTCATCATCTCCCAGTCCTTCAAAATAATCTAAACCTACACCTGGAACCAAACATTCAAGAATGGACTCCATGCCTACCAGAAAATATTCATGCACAATTGTCTACATCACCATCCTCACTATTTTCACTGGTTCACCTAAATCCAAGCCCCACACTGCAATTAAGGATTAAACATCCATGTTGGTAGAGAGCCAAAATCCCTGCCACAAATCATTTTTTCACACTACACTAGCCACTCATTGTGAACAAGGAAAAGGCCCTGCAGTCATTTTCTGGATGCCTCTCCATAAAACGAGCCCAAAAATATTCCTAACTAGAAGGTGAAATTGGCTTCCATTTCTCCTAACAACTAGTGCCGCCACCACCAAAGTTTGTTGCAAAGTTTTTCTTGACCCTTTCCAAATGCAATTAACACATCTTAATTGAGGGCTTTCTATTAATGAAGTACTACTTTACCACACTGCTATCAATGAAGTACTACTTCACCATCGCCTACCACCCCTACCTTCCCTTGTCATGTCAAACCTACTCCACTCACTTCGCCACCTAAGTCCACTAACTTAACACCTCTAAAATCCTCCAACCTGAATTCCCCCATTTCACCAAAATTTAAAGCCCATTTAGATAAGACATCCACTTCCACATTACCACCTCTTTTAATGTGGCTCAATGCAAAACTTTCAAAAGAGATTAACACTTCTTTGTTTGTTCAATTATGTTATGGAGGTGTCAAGCATTAATTTTACTGCCTGAACTATTATTGTAACATGATCATCATCTATAATTAAAAAAAGTGAGTCAAATATCTATAATTTAATTGAGCTTGATAACATTCATCCTGAGTAGTAAATTAAAATCATCATACGTAATAAATATCCATCCAAAAATCATTGACCACTTTTAATCTATATGAATTGACAAGTCAATACTGATAAGATCATCATCATATATAACTAAAACAAGTGAAATTTAAATATGATAGTTCATCAAAAACATGTCAAAATGATACATGTCCAACAATCGACATAAGTGAAAATGATACATGTACAAATGATATAAATAAAACTGATAAATTATGTAACTCAAATTGATACAAGTCAAGATGATACATGTCCAAATGATATAGTGAAAATGATACATGTCAATATGATACAACTCAATAATATAGTACTGTAGGCCATGAAAATGATACATATGATAGTAACCATGAAAAGAGTCATCATAACGATATATTAGCAATGATCCATGATGCAATCTATATGATCATGAATGTCACTAGTTACTACCACTAGCTGTCTCATCATCATCATCACCATCGTGATCATCATCACCATCATCATCATCATTGTCATCGTTGTCATCGTCGTCATCATCATTTTCATTGGCTTCAGTGTCTTCCACACCTATGTCATCATCATCCTCTACCATGTGATCTATACTGGAAAAACCAATATTTTGTGGGTCTATATCATGTTGAGGACCATCTTGATCTTCTGGAAGACCCGTGTTCTACAAAAAAAACATTTAGAATGAAAATTTATTTATTTTTCTATTATATATCTAATATTAAAACATATGAGACGAAACCATAATCATATTACATCAAATCAAAGTGCACATACCATAATAAAATTTTAAAAAAGTTATAGCTAATATTGGTGACTCAGGAGAATCTTCAACTTTCAAAAACAAAGCCAATTAGGCTGGTAGAATTGTGGATTAGGTCAACATTTGGTGGAAGAGGAAGAAAGATGACTAGAACTCTAGAGGCCCACCATAATGGATTTTCATATTCAACCATGAGAGTAGAAGAGAGAGCTGATAGCATGTATCAAAACATTAAGCATGCATTCTTCCAGCCAACAGAGAAGGAGATGATTACTTTGCTTCATTTTCATTTGCATAACCATATCACGACATGGGAAACAAGAAGACCAAGGATGCCCAATTTTATGTGGAGGTAATGGATGTGGTCCAAACTTTAGGAGGGGAAAGAAGGTCAATGTATGATCCTAATGAAATTGAGGAAGAACAACAAGAGAGGGATAGGAAAAATAAAATCAATACAGAGTTTCAAGGATTTGTCAAGCGAGGAAGAGAGTTATGGGAGCAACCTCATATAAAAAATTTTGAACTAGAGTTTGATATACCAATTAGAGAGCTTTGTTTTCATGGAGTTCCTTTCAAAGCCTCTACTTTTATTGTTCCTATGGTAAAATGTTTGCTAGAGTTGGTGGAATTACCTTTCTTAGTAATCACTATTAGTGAGATTGAGATTGTTAACCTTGAGAGAGTATGACTTGGGCAAAAGGAATTTGATATGGCTATTATTTTCAAAGACTTCAAGTACTCCACATTGACGCCATTCCTCAATCTTCACTTGATGGCATCAAGGAATGGCTAAACTCCATGGATATAAAGTATTATGAAAGCATAACGAACTTAAACTGGCGACCATTACTAATGATCTAGATAAATATTTTGAAGATGGTGGTTGGGAATTTTTTAATATGGAAGCTAGTGATTTTGATTCTGATAATTCAGAAGAGTCAGATCAAGGATATGAACCCTCTAATGTAGAAGAGGAATCAGAATCATATTTCATGTAGCCACCATCAAGAGTGTTACAAGCCAACAAGATGGAGGGAATTCTTATATAAGGATAATTTTCAATGTTGCAGGTACGAGCTTTAATGCCAAATACAATGGTAATATTGAAATTCCCTAGTAGTATTTATGTTAAGGAAATTTCATTTAGATGTAGGGATTCAAAGCACATCAACCATGTGGTATAGATGATTAAATCCTAGAGACGATCTGTAGCAATGAAAGAGTCTGAAAAGGTAGAGAGAGCTACACTAGTGACCTAGGAGAAACTTCAACTTTAAAAAACAAAGTCAATTAGGCTCGAAAACGTGTGGATCAAGTCAACATTTGGTGGAAGAGGACAAAAGATGACTAAAACTCTAGAGGCCCACCATACTAGATTTCGGTATTCAACCATGAGAGTAGAAGAGAGATTTGATATCATGTATCAAAACATTAAGCACACATTCTTCTAGCTAGTGGAGAAGGAGATGATTACTTTGCTTCATTTTCATTTGCATAACCATATCATGACGTGGGAACCAAGAAGACCAAGGATGTCCAGTTTTATGTGGAGGTAATGGATGTGGTCCAAAATTTAGGAGGGTAAAGAAGGTCAATGTATGATCCTGATGAAATTGAGGAAGAACAACAAGAGAGGGACAGGTAAAATAAAATCAATATAGAGTTTCAAGGATTTGTCAAGGGAGTATGAGAGTTATGGGAGCAGCCTCATCTAAAATATTTTGAACTATAGTTTTATATACCATTTAGCAAGCTTGGTTTTCATGAAGTTCCTTTCAAAGCCTCTACTTTTATTGTTCCTACGATAAACTGTTTGGTAGAGTTGGTGGAATTACCTTTCTTAGTAATCACTATTTGTGAATGGTTAAAATCCGTGAATATAAAGTATTATGAAAGCATAATGAACTTGAATTGGCGACCAATTTTGAAGAGTATTACAGATGATCTAGATAAATTTTTTGAAGATGGTGGTTGGGAATTTTTGAATATGGAAGCTAGTGATTCCGATTTTGATAATTTAGAAGAGTCAGATCAAGGATATAAACCCTCTGATGTAGAAGAGGAATCAAAATCAAATTTCACATAGCCACCATCAAGAGTGTTACAAGCCAACAAGATGGAAGGGAATTCTTATATAAGGATAATTTTCAATGTTGCAGGTACTGGATTTAATTCCAACTAAAATGGCAACATTGAAATTCCCTAACAATATTTATGTTAAGGAAATTTCCTTTAGATGAAAGGATTCAAAGAACATCAACCATGTGGTACAGATGATTAAATCCCAGAGATGATCTATAGCAATGAAATAGTCTAAAAAGGAAGAGAGAACAAAACTGGTGACTTAGGAGAAACTTCAATTTTCAAAAAAAAAGTCAATTAGGCTGGTAGATGTGTGGATCAGGCCAACATTTGGTGGAAGAGGAAGAAAGATGATTGGAACTCTGGAGGCCCACCATACTTGATTTTTGTAGTCAACCGTGAGAGTAGAAGAGAGCTAATATCATGTATCAAAACATTAAGCATGCATTCTTCTAGCCACCAGAGAAGGAGATTATTACTTTGCTTCATTTTCATTTGCATAACCATATCACAGTGTGGGAACCAAGAGGACCAAGGATGCCCTGTTGTATGTGGAGGTAATGGATGTGGTCCAAAATTTAGGAGGGGAAAGAAGGTCAATGTATGATCTTGATGAAATTGAGGAAGAACAACAAGAGAGGGATAGGAAAAATAAAATCAATACAAAGTTTTAAGGATTTGTCAAGCGAGTAAGAGAGTTATGGCAGCAACCTCATCTAAAATATTTTGAACTAGAATTTGATATACCATTTAGAGATCTTAGTTTTCACGGAGTTCTTTTCAAAGCCTTTGCTTTTATTGTTCCTATGGTAAGCTGTTTGGTAGAGTTGGTGGAATTACCTTTCTTAGTAATCGCTATTAATTAGATTGAGATTGTTAACCTTGAGAGAGTAGGACTTGGGAAAAAGGCATTTGATATGGCTATTATTTTCAAAGACTTCAAGTAGGATGTACTCTGCATGTACACCATTCCTCAATCTTCACTTGATGACATCAAGGAATGGTTGAACTCCATGGATAAAAAGTATTATGAAAGTAGAATGAACTTGAACTAGCGGCCAATTTTGAAGAGTAATACTGATGATCCAGATAAATTTATTGAAGATGTTGGTTGGGAATTTTTGAATATGGAAGCTAGTGATTCTGATTCTAATAATTTAGAAGATTCAGATTAAGGATACAAACCCTTTAATGTAGAAGAGGAATCAAAATAAGATTTCATGTAGCCACCATCAAGAGTGTTACAAGCTAATTAACAAGATGGAGGTAATTCTTATATAAGGATAATTTTCAATGTTGTAGGTACCGAATTTAATGCCAACTACAATGGCAACATTGAAATTCCCTAGCAATATTTATGTTAAGGAATTTTCCTTTAGATGCCAAGATTCAAAGCACATCAACCATGTGGTACAAATGATTAAATCCTAGAGATGATCTGTAGCAATGAGAGAGTCTGGAAAGGTAGAGAGCTACATTGGTGACTCAGGAGAAACTTCAGCTTTCAAAAACAAAGTCAATTAGGTTGGCAGACATGTAGATTAGGCCATCATTTGGTTGAAGAGGAAGAAAGATGACTAGAACTCTAGAGGCCCACCATACTGGATTTCAGTATTTAACCATGAGAGAAAAAGAGAGAGTTGATATCATGTATCAAAACATTAAGCATACATTCTTCCAGCCAACATAGAAGGAGATGATTACTTTGCTTCATTTTCATTTGCATAACCATATCATGGCATGGGAACCAAGAAGACCAAGGATGTCCCATTTTATGTGGAGGTAATGGATGTGGTCCAAATTTTAGGAGGGACAAGAAGGTCAATGTATGATCCTGATGAAATTGAGGAAGAACAACAAGAGAGGGATATGAAAAATAAAATCAATACAAAGTTTCAAGGATTTTTCAAAGCAAGTAAGAGAGCTATGGGAGTAGCCTCATCTAAAATATTTTGAACTAGAGTTTGATATACCATTTAGAGAGCTTGTTTTTTATGGAGTTCCTTTCAAAGCCTCTGCTTTTATTGTTCCTAAAATAAACTATTTGGTAGAGTTGGTGGAATTACCTTTCTTAGTAATTGCTATTAGTGAGATTGAGATTGTTAACCTTGAGAGAGTAGGACTTGGGAAAAAGGAATTTGATATGGCTATTATTTTCAAAGACTTCAAGTGGTATGTACTCTGCATGTACATGATTCCTCAATCTTCTCTTGATGGCATCAAGGAATGGCTGAAACCCATGGATATAAAGTATTATGAAAGCAAAATGAACTTGAAATGGTGGCCAATTTTGAAGAGTATTACTGATGATCTAGATAAATTTATTGAAGATGTTGGTTGGGAATTTTTGAATATGGAAGCTAGTGATTCTGATTCTGATAATTCAAAAGAGTCAAATCAAGGATATGAACCCTCTGATGTAGAAGAGGAATCAAAATAAGATGAGGAAGGTTCAGAAGATGAATCTCTTGTGGAGTCAGAGGAGGAGGAGGAAGAAGAAGATTTTGAAGAGGAGGAAGGTAAAACATGGGATGAATTAGAAGTTGAAGCTAGAAATGCAGATAAGGAAAAAGGAGACGAGTCTCACAGTGAAGAGGAAAGGTGGCAATGAAAGGTAAAAGTTATAGGGAAGTCTCAAGAACCTGATATTAGAGATTCAAGAGGAATGCTTACCAAGAGGCATAAAGTTAGATGAATTGAGTTCATCTACATCCTTCTACTATCTATTCATGCACATAAAGGGTCATCTTGTAATCATAAGATTTGAGCCCTATTTACTCATCCTATGCATCAATAAACAACTCAACACAAGAAATTCAAATTGACATATTAACACAACAATATCCAACTAAGTTATTAAAAATCAACTATTGATACCTCATTCTCCATCCAAATTACAAAATCGTTCCACTTTTTTTTTTTTAACATATTCTTTTCAAATTGCTTTGGATGGCTGCCATTTTATCCTCCTGTCAAAACATGGCACATGGACTAGTTAAACTAATTAATATGCAATCATTTACTTTTTCCAACGAAATAAAAAAAATATCATTTAACATATTAAATATACTTACAAATGTACAGATCAAGGCCTGTAAACCTTTTTGGCCACTGCGATGCGTGGCATGAATTTTCTCAAGCCTAACCTTGGAGGCCTTGTCCTAAAACATATACTAATTCAATTTAACTATGTACAAATAAAATTTAAATATCATTTAATAAATTTGATATAATCTTATGAGAAAATTCAAATACCTACGTACTCTCCTCACCAAAATTCCTTCGTGCATCAGACTTCTCATATGCTTTTACAAGCTCTCTCCATACTTTCACACTTACATCAATTGGCATTTTTTTCTACCTTAGCTCAAGAGGGATTTTTTTTATCTTCTTTGTTTGATTGCATTTAAATCTCTTGCAGTTTTTAGAAATTCGTAGCTTTATCTTCTTTATAGACCAACCTGTTCCAAAATCAGTCTCCATGTCATGGATAACTGCTTTTTTTAGGTGCATGGGTATCTTTGAGAGGCATGATTCCTTCAACCTATTCACAATTTTTTTCCCAACATCTATCATTCGGAATTCTCCTGAAACCACCTCCTATTCTATCTTCGTATTGTAGCTACCAATGCAAGATTGAAAACATGGCGTGGTGGAAGAGGTTTGTGTCCAAGGAGTGGAAGTCTCTTCTCCCTGTTCCATAATCTTAGAGTTTACTATCACTGATTTCCTCCTGGATCTTTTGCTCAATCTAGGACTGCTTGGGGAATCAATTGATTCCCTTTGACACAATTGATTTGTTTGCAATGTTTGAGGGGCGTTAATAGATTGTTTTTCTATGTATCTGGCAAGTGTTGTCTAGTCCACATTAACCAATTTGTTCACTACCTCTACCCCCAATATGGAAGCCAATTCCTCTTTATCTTTATTAGTCTCATGTCCTTATAAATATATATATTTTTAAATTATATTTCTTCTTTGAAATTTAGAAATAAAAAACTAAAAAGTAAAATCCAAATAAATAATGGAAACATTTACAAATCTATAAATTGACAATGAATTACCTCATTCTGGCCAGAGTTTGCTAATAATGCTCACTTCCCTCCATTGCTTGACATTTTTAGGTGACCTAGGGAAAATTATTTTCATCCAGCATGTGGAGGAAAATGAAGTACACACTGTCAGTTATGAAAGTTTTCGTCCAGTTTGTGGTATGAAAGTTTAGTTTTGTGGGAAAATATGTTTGCTGGGTTTTCTTAGTGTTGATAACCTAAAGAAAATATGTTTGCTTGGTTTGCTTACTATTATTGATAACCTTATCATAAAGACTCTTTCATAATGCAATCTTGCATGAATTTGTCATGGCATTGGTGAATATGGTGCGAATGGGAAAAATCAAGCAGTTTTTTCATTTATTTTCAATAGTTTCTTAGTAGTGACCGACCCAATTCCCAAATTTTCCAAGTAGTTCACTACTTCCTTGATACCCAGGTTAGGGAAAGAATACAGAGGCACCTCACATCGTGCTATAATATTTTGAGCCAAAGCTCAAATGGGTAGGGTAAAATATTTTGTTGGTTTCTCAAAGGGTTTACAATTTATAATGATGGGACAATTTAGAGGTTGCCTAGATTGGTTAAGCCATGAACCAATAAACAATCACAAATTCAAATGCAATACAAAGAGTAGTAAACAATCATGAATTCAAGTAAGAAATAAAATTTTAACCTTACCTATGGTGTCACAAACTAAATTGAATTTCTCATCAGTTGTTGGTAGCACCCTACTCTCTTCCTTCACACAACATTTTTCCCTTTTTGGTTGTCTAATTTATTCCTTCATGTTGGAAAGTTATAAATTTTTGATTTTAATTCATTAGTTGATGCTTTAGTCGGCGTTAGATAATGCCAACTTTAAAGCACCAAATTTTGGCCATTAATGTAATCTGTTTGGGACATATAAGGTGGCCTCAAGTGCACCTAATTTAACACCTATCATTGTTGTATAGTGACTATTTTCATTGTTGTGTATCACATGATCCAAAGTGTTGGAAATAATTCCAACTCCTACCTTATTTTTGTGACCACCATTATCTCATGGCTCCTTCACTAGCTCGGTGCGGTAGAGCGGTTTTTATTACGGTCCTACAAGGTGCTTCATTCTTCTCGATGGTCATGCGTTGAAATATTTTGTGGCTGAATGCGAGTCTTCCTTTTGTTCCTGGAAGTTTTGTGGTGACTCTTGCAGTCCCGCAAGTCTTCTACCATTGGCATGCGGTAGTGCAGTGACCACCACTATCCCACGGTTCCTTCATCAACTTGGTGTAGTAGAGTGATTTTTACTATAGTCCTGCAAGTTGATTTTTCCTTCTCAGTGGTAGTACGGTGAAAGCTTCTATGGTAGCATTTTTATTCATAGAGGAGGACATGGAGAGAGGATGTGGATGGTGTAGAAATACTAAATCGCTGAGAGGAAAGTGGGTGGAAATAGATGAGACAACGAAATCTGTAGATACAATAGAGGTAAGAAGAGAAAGCAACCTCAACTAAAGGAGGAAGGTGTTTATGAATTCACAAATGGTACAATGTAGAGGGATAAAGTCATTTTTTTGTCCATGAGGCCTCTGAGGTCAAACTTATTGGTTGAAAATGCATAGAAATGGTGATTAAATGTGATTCTATGATCAAGGGAAAAGATTGAAAATTAGGATAGCCAAAACATGATATCAATATGTCAAATATATGACTAAAGTGAGGTTTTGTGTTGCATAGCATATTCGTTGAAATGATATAATTGGTATACTAAACATTATTTACTATGTTGTGTATTATAGGGGTGAGACGAGGCCATGGCAACAGATCATGTCATATTAAATGAGGACACAACGGATGAAGTGGGACATTAGGTACTCAAATTTTGACTTAACTCATGAAAAAATGATTTGATGGCATTTTGTGATACATCCATATTTTTTCACAGTATTATTCAAATTTATATTGTATTATCCAATCTTGACATAAATTAATGCATGTTGTTGATAATTTTAGATGGAGATTGGAGCAAATGCAGAGCCTAAGTGTTCAACTAGCAAAATAACGAGATATGTACGTGGACGTGGACCTAAAACTATTAAATATTGTAGATGACAGTGGGTGGAAGAGGATATGACAATGGATACTACAAACATAATAAATGATTGCACTGAAGAAGAGGTAGGTCAGGACTATAGTACATGGGATGAATACTTTGAGAAAACTGTTGTTTGTGGATGTTCTGTATGTCATGGAAAGAAACAATTCAAATGAGCGATTCTACAAAGAAATTACATTTATGATGAGCTTCCATTTGGTAGTATGCCTCCTAAAATTGATTCAAATCCAATAGGAATTGTGGTGAGGAATTTTCCAATTGATATAAATAATATGTATACTTCGTTTAAACATTGTTTTATATTATTTAAATAACTAATTTTTTCTTAATGGATACTTGCAGGATAAAGTTCTTGGTTTAAAGTTTCCTGGATCACCGACTTCCAGCCTAGAGGGAAATGATCATTTATCAGATGATACATCTAACAAAACTATGTGCCAATATACCAGATCAAAATATGAGGAATTGACAAAAACAAGTAATAGAACAAGAACCAGTGTGAAGATGCATAATTTGCTTAAAGACAAGGCGAAGGTGGACTACATACCCTATGAGAATGAATGTAATGGAGATGATGAATTGCCCCTGAGTTTGAGATCAATTTACAAAGATACATTTGATCGTCGACTATATTGCACTTGGCACAGTGATCAACAACTACCTAGAGTGTATCAGGTGTTTCAATTTTGGGGATACAACTACATGATATGACCCTCCAATATTCATGGAGTGAATCTAGGCCTCTTTATTGTCCAAAATGTACATGTGGGATCCAAACATAGAAAACATTTAGAACAAACCACTAGGAGATTAATGCCATATTATGGTCCATCATATTACAGTGGTGAATGGAGAAGGCTAGTAGAATATAAGCCTAGCATGTCAGCATATGGTCTAAATTTGAATATGTATACACATCATCTCCAATTGGAAAGTGGAAAAGAAATGAATAGAGGCCATCTTATGTATATAGATGGACGTGCATACACACACAAAAATATTGCAGAATTTATAAATAGTAGTAAGGGAAGGGACCCTACTGTAAGACCAAATTGTCAATTTGTTGAGTTTATAAATGAAAAAGATGAAGATATAAAAAGAGAGGTTGATAGATTGATAATGATTGAGGCTATTATTGACCTTACCATTGGGGATGAGTTATTGATTGATTACCCCTTCTTAAAATGCACTCCTGTGCAAAAGAAGAGGGAAGAACAAGGTCTCCCTAAGGATGTTCTTAAGGGCAAAAAACCAAAGAATAATAAATAAGTGTCGACTGATGTTTTATAAACTATGTTTTCAAAATTGTGTTTATAGCAATTATTGTATAAAAAAGGTAGTCTGTGAAATAATGTTCCAGTATTCAATTGATGTAGATATGTCCATACAATTTATATAATGTCTAATATATGTATGTCGTTTGTGTGTAGGTATTTTTCTGTGAAGATATTTTGGACTTGAAATGGATATTTGTCATACATTATGATCCAAGATTAAGGCATGTATTTGATGATGCATTAGTGGATACTGAGCAAAACAATGATGGCCAACAAAATGAGAGAGAGGCATTCGAGAACATTGGAGAAATTGACCTCCATGATGATGTTGAAGATGGTTATGTTCAGGCACAAGAAGACAACAATCCAGAGTTAGATGATGTTATGGAAGACAACAATATGGATGGTATAGAAAATGATGATCCAAATACATCTGGTAACAATATAGATGGTCTACAGTCAAATTTCAATGATGATGAAGATGATGTAGGTCAAGATGAGGATGATGATAATATTAAATAGTTGAAAGAACATATGAACATTAACAATGATACACTAGATGACATTGTAGCAGACAATAATGTTAATGACCAAGACTTCTAAATTTTTATAATTATTTGCAATCCATGTTTAAAAAAGGATGATTCTTATGGCCTAAACTTTCAAATGCTTCAGTAATATTATGTTGTACTTGGACAATTGAAAACCTATTTTATTCTCCTAGCAAGCTTTTTTATTTTCCATTATAATTCTAGACCAAACAACATTTTTGGGGATGGCCTTTTACACCAATCTTAATTTGTATGAAGTTCATGAACCTGTTGTCAAATAGTAAATTCCTTTCGTAGATAGGAAATGTAAAGGCTTCATTTAAGAAAAGATAAGTAGTCTCTTTTTTAGGGTAATCCACATGCAAAAAATAAAAAGCACATAAAAAAAAATTGTATAGTAGAAAACTAGATTCAATTAGTTATGTCTTATTTCGATTGCACACTTATCTAAAAGACATAGGGTATTCACCATACATTTCCCTTGACAAAGCAAACATGTGCTTTCATTTATTTTTACTGTATATCTCATAAGTGAAATTGTTGTTACATAATGATGCACTGAGAAAATAATATATACAAAAAAATGCATAGAAAATGTTTGAAATTTAACATGCCACCTACTGTGTTGTGCTAAAAGGAATCAAGATTAATTGGGACAAGAAATAAAAATAAAATTTTGATGATTATACTTAAAAGTGAACAGGATATGAAAAGTGTGGACAATGATGGAGCTGAAATTGAAAACCTTGATTATGATGGTATTGTTATTTTATGTCATTTGAGATAAAGAGAACATACAAATTTATATACATAGCAAATGACGATTTGAAACTAGTAAAATGAAAATTTAAACACTGTAATATTTTTCCTTAAACAATAATTCACATACTCCCAAAAAAGGGTGAAGCATTTTTAATTCAAACTATGCTTTATTTAATAGACATAACAGTAAAAAAATATTTGCAAGTACAAGAATATATACATCATAGAAAATAAGGAATGTTTCATAGAATATATAGGTACAAGAATATATCATCATCATCATATCCTTAATTAATACCTATTGCAATATCCTTAAATTGTTCTATCTTTGGTATGAAATATTGGCAGAAAAAATTAGGATTACTTGGATGCTTCTTCCATTCATTTTGTATCAACATATGTTCGTGAAGACACAAAAGTTAATAAAATATTAATGCACGTAACTCACAATTATTTAAACAAGAAACTTTGTTAACTTTATTGTTTTTAAATAGTTTCCATTTTTTTGTTGAACATGTAACAAGGAAAAATAAGCTCAAATTTTCAAAAAAATTAGTAGCTCTAGAACCAACATCCACAATAAATGCTTTACTGTATCAACATATTCATTCGTATAAGCACAATATTGAGGCTCAATAACTAATATTCATTCAAATATAAGAAGAAATAAGTATGGAAAACATAAGAAAAATATAGAATGATAACATAGTCATGGAGAATCTTTCATAATAAGATGTTCTCCATTATATTGCTTCAATTGATATATATTAATAACAAAATTATTCAAAATGGAAATGATATATGATGATGATAATTTAAAACTAGGCCTTGGTTTCCTATTTATATAGGAAGCAACAAGCTACAAGCCTTTTACAAAAAGAAATGACCTTTCATAACTACTTCTTTTACTAACAACTATTTAATTAGCATAATTGAGGAAATAACAAGACTTAAGACATTTTAAAACAAGACTTAAGACATTTTAACATATGGTTCCATTATTCAACGTAGAAGACATGTGATCATTGATCTGGAAAAGTCTTCCTCTCCATGATGAACATCCAAATGCTTCGCCTCAATGTCCTATACTTCTAAAACCAAATATTTTTCCTCCCACTGATACATTGTAAGATCTGATGGCCACTTATATTCCTGGATCTTTTGCATGTTTGCAAGATGAGTTTGCCATCAACTATGTAGCAATGCCTTTGTATCATTGACAAACCTTAGGTATCTCGCATCAAGAACAATCAACTCATCCATGATCTAATTTAGCTTGGGAAGACTGGTATCATCATCCTCCAGTTGTATATGAGTTACACACTTATGAACAACCTAACTAAATTTTTTCTTCCACTTATCCAAGTCCTTCAACTGATCACCATCTCTCATGATTTCAGGTATATACCACTATTTGGAGGTATGGAATAAATCCATTCCTGTTACAATCTTTTTATCAAACCCTTGTGCATACTGAAATTCATCAATAATCATCTTCACAGTTTGTTCAGTTGGCTTTAATGCTATGGGTGCATTAGGACTTCTTTGTAGAAATTTGCATAACTTAGCCAAAGTGTGGTGAATAGGCTACCACCTTTTGAACAAAGGATCTAATACAAGCATATGTGTCTTTATTTGATCCATTTCCCGCGGAAGTGTTTTATAACTATCATGCACATTCTCCAATTTATCCATAACTAATTTTATCATGTGCTCAAGAATCTTTTCCATAACTTCACAAATTCATCTTTTCACTTCATCTTGGGTTTGATTGCTAACCTTCTTTACATCATCCACTTCCTTCTCTGGAGTTTTTACCTATTTTGCAAAAATGTTCTTCACAATATCCATTGGAGCAATAGGAGGCCTGTATAACACCATCTCCTTGCTTTGTGAGGATCCTGCTCCTCTTAATTGTTATTTCATTCATGAAATTTTATTAACTTCATCGTTTAGGAACCTTTGTTCCTTTTCATACTTCTTCAATCTGTCTTCTAATCCCTTAATAATTGCTCGAGTGAACATGGCCGAATGCATGGTCATTGTGGCTACCTCCAAAGGGGTGGTATCTTGTATTGTCCTTACCATCACCGCCCCTTTCATCCCTTGAATTACATCCAATAATTTTGGATTTTGTGTATTTTTCTATTTGATCCATATGGCTAGGGTTTCAATCTTTGGGTTATAACTAGTTCCACTGACACCTTCATCGGAGTCAAATTTTGCAACTAGCATTGGATCTTCCTGAGCCCGCACTTGATCAAGTAGAAATTTTTTCTTTAATTCCAAGCTAGGGAAAATGAGCATATTTCTCTTCAAGACCATTTCTCTAGCCTTTCAGGGGCTAATTTCAATGTTGTCAACTCTTAATTCCTAGAAAGTTTGTGCTACCATTTCATTTTTCTCCAATTCTTCAATTCTTGCTTTAGTTGATTCCATCCTCTCTTGAAATTATTTTATCTTCATCTTCAACAATAAATCCTTAAACTCAAGAGTCTTAATGAATTCATCATCTTCTATGAATCTCCTAGCTACAATTTCCCTTTCATCTTCATGTACCTCTGTACTTTTTTTTTTCTACATCACCCATCCTTTCCTCATATTTATGGGCACTGGTCTCAAGGATGGGATGATCAACTTCAATATCACCTTTCAATGTTTGCAGTACTATAGCCACTTCCTTAGCATCACCCACCTCTTCAATATCCTCATAAGGTACTAATTGTTCAATACTTCTTGTCTTCTGTCTTTTGGGAGGTAACTGCTACATGGGAGGTTAAGAGGTTTCACCTAGAGTATGCTCTGCAGTTGCACCACTAAGATGTTCTTTGAGATATGCTTCCTTATTTTTGTACAAGTCTTCAAATCTACCAATTATCAATTCTATCTTCTTGATGGGGTCCTTTTCCTCAACAAAGTATCCTAGGAAATCCTTGGACCTCTGCTTCATTTGTTCTTCAACCTTCTTCATATATTCCCATTTTTTCCTTCTACTAAATACATCATTATAAGTAATGCAGTTCCTTATGAAATCTACTTCAAAATCCACTTGGTGTGGCACTGTCACTTTGGTAAGAAGATTGTGCCTTATGTTGTTCATATGATTTTTAGGATCAAAGGCTCTTTCTTTTCCAGATTTCAATGCATATCTTGTCTTCAAATGATATTGTAACTCCTCTAGTGTGTTTGAGCCTATAGTCCAATCTTCACACTTGGTTTGGTTTGGAAGGAAAGTGCCTTTCTTCTACTTGTGCATTACATCTTTCTCCATCCACATCATTTGCTACATAAATTCAAGAAATGCTAATCTGAGGGGCATACATTTTGGCAATATGTGTGGAGTAGTAGGGCATCTATAAACTCTTATGATTGTAACTTCTAGGAGGAAGAACCAATCTCCAAAATTGTGTGTATGACCCTGCTCTAGTATTAAAGCCAAAGATCTCACTAGTTGCAACATTTTGGTTAACAATCTTGGTATTGCATACCCAAGAACTCCAAGGATTATGTGTATAAATTCTTTGTAGAATACAACAAAGCTTGAATTCTTGCATCAACTACCCCAAATATAGCACCATTTCTAGATAGGTGTGGGATTCCCTTGCTCATCTACTATATCCAAGTCCATTCTTTTAGTCCACTAGTCCCTATTTTGGCAATATCAAATGACACAGTAGGGAATAGTGTATGAATGTAATTGATGCTCTATCCTCTTTAACTTGGGAGAATTCATCATCTAACGCCTTCTCAAGGTATGAGGAAATGTAATATTCAATATTAGTTTTAGGGTTTTGAATTCTCATGGCCATCATCATTAGGCCTATTGGCATTTTATCTTGAGCATCTATCCCCAACACTTGGCAAAGAGCTAAATATGTATTCACAAATTAATACTAAAACCTGTCACATTAAATGGTTCAGTAGTGGTATTAGAGATGGGGAATGTTCTGTTACCAATGCCTCTTTTCATATATAGGGGTACCTCATCACTTCTATAAGTCCTTTTTAACCTAGCATAATCGTCTTCACTTTTCTACAGGTTTATCTTAGTAAGAGCCTGCTTGTTTAAGCCAAAAAACTCAATGATGGCTTTTCTGGTTACTTCTACCAATACTCTGCCATTTGGAAACCTTACTATTTTGGTAGTAGAGTGATAGTGTTTGGCTAGTAGTCTAATAAATTCTACATCAAAAAACACATTTGGGACAATCAACCTTGCTATATCCAACATCCAAGCGTTTGACACTAGAATCTCCATATTTCTCTTACTGCAAAAATACCAAAATAGGTTCCATCCAGATTTGGAAATGAGGAAATCCCTACAAATTTCTGCGATGTCCACGAGAAACTTCTTATTACCCTCTTTAGTAGACCCTAGAAGTATATCTAATATGGACTGATGGAGTGGTCTCTTCTTTACTTTAGGTTTTTCATCTTTAATTTTAGGCTGACTTTCTTTTACTTCTATTTGTTTTCTTTTAGGAGGCATGTTTCAATTTTCTCTACTATGGCTTCAGATGACAAAACCTTGAAATATTTTTTTATATTAATAGAGCTCTTTCAAAGAGTTTTCATGCACTTACTTGAGTATTTCATGCTTGCAAGACTTCTTCTTCTTGTATCCTTAGCTCCTTCCACGCTAGTGCACTACAATTGAGTGCGATATTGGGAAAACTCACTTATCTTTGGATGGTCCGGTATTTAGTCATATTAGTTTTGGCAACCCTTAATAATTTAATAGCATTTAATTTTGGCAATTGATATGATTTTCTGCATTGATTACTATATATTATAATGATGCCACATTTACCGCACTACTGCCTTGCTCAAGGCTTCTTGCTATGGGGTTGCAGTGTATACCGCTCTACCGCATATGTTTCTCACCTTCTCGGTGGTATAACAGTGTATGATTTTGATCATTACTTGAAGAGTGTTGATGAGACAATTTTATTTTTCTTACCGATATCTCAATGTCTCATCGACATTAGATCTTATGTTCCTCTGGTGTTGGTTGCCAGTGTAGATGAGACAAGTTAATATCTCTTGCTGATATGCCACTGTCTCATCGATATTTTCCTTCGGTGGTATTTATTTATATATCGATGTAACTTTGCCATGTCGGGGAGACTTGTTATTACTGCTATGGTATAGTGGTGTTCTACCCTTCCCTTCTATTGTTTACTGCACTGCCGCCTTTCTCAAGGCTTCTCACTGTGGGGTTGCAATGTATACCACTCTACCGCATATGTTACTCACCTTCCCAGTGGTACATCTGTGTACGCTTTTGATCATTACTTGAAGAGTGTCGATGAGACAATCTTATTTGTCTTATCGATAGCTCAATGTCTCATCAACATTACTTCATTATATCTAAGAGTTATGTTTTGATGAGACATATAAATAAGTCTTTTCGACATAGGAGTGTCTAAATCGACACTAAACTCGAAGCTAAACTCAAAGCTAAAGTCATATATAAAAGAGGCACTACACTCGAAGCTAATATTGTCATTAAAGACAACGTTACTTAGGGTGCTAATTAGCACCTAAATTAGCTCTGACTTGTACTGGTTGGCACAATAAACGCCATAAATTGTGCCATCCGAATAAATAGTGCTGACATTTTCAAAAAATTGCCAAAAAATACATTAAAATAGTGGGTGGAAGAAAAAAATAGAGCAAAAAGTGGAGCAAATCATAAGGATTTGTTGCAGTATTACTCTGTCTTCCTTGGCTATAGGAACAAACACAGAACAAAGTTCCAATGGCTACAGGAACAAACAACTACTAAGACTATAACTATTTACCTGAACAAAAAAGTAACTACTAAACTGAATGGATGAAATTCTCACCAAGTGGGCCCCCTTGAATGAGTCTTCCCTAAGCTAACTTAGATGCAACAAACCAAAGTATCATTTTATTTATTGAAAACATTGTTATATTACAATAGCAACATGCCTCTATTCCTTGAAACTGAAAAATGCAAGTACAATATCAGAACATCCAACTTTCAACAACAACCTTGAAGAGGAACATCTGATCATTATTTATAGAAGGAAAGCTTCTAACTAAACCTAACTAACTGGGTATTCAACTCTAACAAAATAGGAGAACACCATTTATTGAAAGCATGAAAAAGAGGAAGGAAGTTATGCATGCACAAGACTTTAGTCAAACTAGTCTTGCCTCAATGAGGATCCAACATAGCAACACCTCCTAAATCTACCCAACTGATAGACATGGTCATTTAAAGGTAAGTTACAACTTCCACATGAGTTGGAAGTTTCCCTCCATTGACCTCTTTAATGTCCATCTTTTTGACTTCTTAGCAACTGTCCAACTAGCATGAACTTCTTCCACCTTGCAAGCTTCATTTATATATGCATCTTAATGTAAACCTGGATAATGACATTAGCGTGCACAAGACAATCGTATATCCATAATCACCTTAGAATAACATTCATTTAATCACATGTAAAATTTATATAGATATATCATATAGCAGGTTAATACCGTCAAAAGATACAAGGATAAGTTCATGCCCAAAGTTCATGTGTTTAGGGAAATAACATAGAAATTATTAGTAACCAGGTGCTAAAACCCCATAGCAACAACAACAAACATATGATAAACCCTATAAAAAATGAGTCATTATTTGGACTCGTCATTTACTACAATTAAGTATTGTGCTTTTATGACTTCATGGGAGGAGTCATAGACTTAGAAACCCTAGTTTTCAAGTTGATTTTTTTTCCATTATAGATGTTATTTTTGAAGTACACTCCTCTTTATAAAATAATGTCACCACTTTTGTGCATTATAGGTAAGAGGATATATAGGTAAACCCAATTAGATGCCAAATGGACGGAGGAGGAGGATTGAATACCCTTGAAAGCTCACTCTCATTCCTTTTGATTAGGATTGACTTTAGCTTAGAAAAATAAATGAACCTATCAAAACAAACTTTATCTAGAGGCAAGAAAAGCATATTTGTCATGCCCATAAATTTCATCAAGAAAATTCACATATATTTTTTTAAAATATTATCAGTGAATTTGTAGTAATACTATTATTGTTTATACGTCCAAGTAAAAGTATTGTTATTATTCAATCCTTATATATATATTTGTTTTCCACTCTCTTTTAGTAATGATATTATCAGTCTTCTTAATGATATTATTATCAACCATTTATTCTTAAGGATGATAGACCTATTGTCATTTAGCCACCAACTAGTTGTTTTTTTAATAAAAAGGAGGGCAAAAGCTTTATTCCATCAAAAGATCAATACAGAAAGAAAGTCCAATCAAGACAACATAGGCCCAAGGCCACCCCAAGCCATCAAGTGGCTCCAAGGTACAGTCTCACATCATCCAAAATAAGCTCCTCAAGCTCCTGAGAAAGATTCATAGGCAAAACACCCCAATCATCCACCTTCCAATCTCCACCACATTTAGTCACCCACCTAGCCAAGAAATCAATCACCTTATTCCATTCCCGAGGGACATGGAAAAAGGTGATAGAATCCAACAATTGACCTAGGGAAATGATCTGTCTAACAACCACAACCAACTACCAATTCACATCCTCAAGCTGATTTTTGTTTAGCAATTTAATCACAATCTGGGAATCAAAATCACAAATAATCCTTCTCCACCCAAGAGCACAAGCCTTTTGCACAACCACAAGAATAGCCAAAGCTTCCATGAGATTATTCAACCTCTACCCACAATACTCAGAGAAGAAGAAATCCACAATCTCATCATTGTTCCTAACAATACCCCCTACCCCCGCAGGACAAGGGTTACCTCTAGAAGAACCGTTAGTGTTAATATTCAAAACCCAAAGGGGAGGAGGTATCCAATGCCCTTCACGCATGGTCTTCCTCTCTAACTTTCTATCTCAAACCAACACTAGGCCTACCCAAAAAATTACTAGAAATCCCCAAATTTTGACCAACCCTCCTATCCTTTAGGGTCATGGGAACCGAAAGATCACACTTAGCCACAATAGTCTCTTGAATGACTCCCAAAATTCTCATCCAAACCTGTCTCACCTGAAGCTTCTTATCCAAAAAAATCTCGTAGTTTTACTCTAGCCAAATTTTCCAAATGATTAAGTTGGAACCAATTGTCTAAGCAATATGTAGAAAAGTATACTTAGTAAGCAAACTACCCAACTGCCTCCAAAATTCTTCCATCAAAGAAGCGTGCCAACAAGGAAGACTCCAAGAATCCCACCAAAAATTCCAAATCTCCTAAGCAAAAGAACACTAAAAGAAAAGATGAGACATAATCTCCTTGTTGTTAGTACACAAGACACACATGGAGGGGCCTTGAAACCCATGATTTTGAATATTTTCCTTGGTTAGACATCTACTTCTCATCACAATCCAAGAGAAGAAGTTACTCTTGGGCCAAGAGAATTTATTCCAAATTTGCTTCCACCAAGTGATCCCCATACTCCTATAGATTTGCTTGTCCAACACCTTATACCCAGAAGCAACAAAGAACTTACCTTTCTAGTCATGACCCTAAGCAAGGACATCCTTGTCCTCCAAAGAATTACAAAACCTCTGATCAAGAATGTTGGCAAGTTCTTGACGATCCTCACTCATTCCACTAGGAGGCCACTCCTATAAATTCTTCCACCAATAGGCAGTATTCTGACCAAGAAATTGAGGGGATTTATAATCCTTCACGTAGCACCAAACAACATCTAGAAACATTCTATTTAAATCCTGAAGATGAGGATGCATAACCAAAATAGGAGGATGCCCATCTCAAGAGTCAAACCAAAAAAGAGCCTCTAACCCCCTATTACAGATCCAAAATAAACCCTGCTTCACCAAATCAGCTCCTCTTTTTAGCGTAATCCAAACCATCAAGCCTTTTCCTTGGAGATAAAAATGAGGAACCTTGCTATATGCAACACAACCCAGGTACTTGAAAGTGAGGATCCTAGCCCAAGTATGCTATTGTTGGGTACACCATCTCTAGTAAAGTTTTTCCATCAAATCTTGACCATTCAGATCAACATGTCTCAACCCAAGACCCCCTTCTTGCTTCAAATGATACACATCTTCCCACTTTACTAGGCTCCACTTCCTCGAAAGGAGATTACCAAACCAAAGAAATTGACGACAGAGAATCTAAAAATCTCTGACAAAGCTAGCAAGAGCCGAAAACATAAAACACCTATACAATGGGAGTGCTTGGACCATAGAATTCAGAAGAGTAACTCTTCCAGTAGTAGAAATCCATCTACAAGTCCAGTGACTAACCTTCTTACGAAACTTTTCAATCACATCCTACCAATACAATATCGATATTAAATTCCCAACAATAGGAATACCAAGATAAACAAATGGGAGGGAACCAATCTGAAATATGAGAATCTTGGCTATTCTCTGCTAAATTAAATTAGGAGTATTAAAGACATAAATAGAGGACTTATTCTCATTAATGCTTTGACCCAAAGCCAACAAATAACAATCCAAAGCTTTCCTCAAGTTAATCGCTTCCTCCACTTTGGCAACACGCATCAAAGAAGTATCATCCACAAATTGTAAATGGGATTGAGTGGGGATCCCATTACCCCAATTCCATCCCTAGATCAAACCAAGCTCCACCTGAGATCTCAAATATCTCCCAAGCCCCTCATCCATCAAAATAAATAAATATGGGGAAAGAGGATCACCATACCATAAGCCCCTGGAAGCCCCAAAAACTGATGAAGACTCCCCATTAATCAAAACTAAAAAAGATGAGGAAATGACACAAATAATAACCCATTCAATCCATTCACTGCTAAACTTGAAAGCTTTCAAAATATTAGAAAGAAAGTCCCATTTGACCCAATCATAAGATTTTTCCATATCTAGCTTAATAAACATAGCCTTCTCCCTAGAAGCAGCCATAGAGTGCACAGTTTCAACTGCAATAACCACCTCATCAAGAATTTTCCTTCTAGCTACAAAACCCCCCCTGCTCCTTAGAAATCAACGTATCCAACCAAGGCTTCAAGTGCTCGGTGATTAGCTTAGTAATAATTTTATACACAACATTACATAAGGAAATTGGTCTAAAAAGATCAAAGGAATTCACCCCCTCACGCTTAGGAATAAGAGACAAAAAGGTAGCATTCATAGCCTTGAGCATTTTCTTATTCCGTTGAGACTCCCAAACAACCTCCAAAAGGTCAAACTTGATATCCTCCAAAAACTCCTGAAAGAATTCTATTGGAAACCCATCAGGCCTTGGAGCTTTACCTTTCTTCATTTGGAACACAATATCCTCCAACTTAATTAGAGATATTGGTGTAATAAGAGCATCATTCATATCCTCAGTCACCAAAGAAAGAATGCAAGCTAAGATGGATGCCTTAGCCTCACAAGTTGGGGGAGAATTATTAGAAAATAAATTCGAGAAATATCTGACAACCTCTTTTGAAATCTCAACACTAGTACAAAGAAGGTTCTCATCATGAGCCTAAATAGAAGAAATATCATTACCCTGTCTTCTATCTTTGACAAAATTATGAAAGATAGACATGTTTCTTTCACCTTCCCGAATCCACTCAATACGAGACTTTTGCTTCCAAAATATTTCCTCACGAAGCTCCAATTCCTCAACTTCTTTTATTACCAACACTTTAGCCCTACCCAACTCCTCAGTTAGTCCCTGGTCACGAATCAGACGTGTCAAAGAGTCCAACTAATCTTGAGCTCTCCTTTAGGCCTATAAAACATTGCTAAAGTGATATGTATTCCAATGTTTCAACATATATTTAATAAATTGAAGCCTTTTAGAAAAAGAGTACATAGTAGTATTGAAGGCCAACTTTCCTGCACTCCACCACCCTAGAATAAGATCATGAAGAGAAGTATCCCAGAGCCACATGAGCTAGAACCTAAAAAGACAACTTCTTCAAAGAGGACCTAGATGAAGAAGCCATAAATTTAATTCGCCAATGGTCTGAACCCTACCAATCTAGAATTTCAGTACTTGTCACCCAGCTATCCACCACTCAAAATATGGGAACCAAAAACCTATCCAATCTTTCTAAGATAGCTATAATCCCAGTCCTCCTATTATTCAAAGTGAATAAACCATTCCTAGGTTTTATGTCCACCAAATGCAAATCAACCATATTATCTCTAAGAAGCATAGTAGAGGAATCTAACTGATTAGTAGCCCCCCTTTTCTCCTCCAAAGAATAAATAACATTAAAATCTCCTACCATCACCCATGGAAGAAAAGGCTCCAGAGAATGAACGTATCTAATATGCGCCCACAAATTAACCTTACCAAAAAAATATATAGGAGCATAAATATTAGAGAAAAGAATTTTCTCACCAGTCTCCAAACTATTAGCAACAAAAGAAATAGAATGCTGACTCACAATCCACCAAGAAGAAAAAACTCTATGTGGATCCCACAAGCAAGAAAGGCCCCCAGAGCTGCCCTGTGCTCCCACATATTGACACATACCACGTCCCCAAATCTTGTTAGCTAAGTTCATTATACTAGCAACAGGCAACTTGGTCTCATGAAGAAAAACTATCTGGAGAATGTAGATGAACCAAATCCTGAATAGCCTTTTGTCTAGGGATGCTATTCATACCCCTCACATTCCAGGATATCACAATCATTTAAGAGATTAGGAGAAGTGGGAATCAATAGTCCTTATTGAACCCGATTCCATCAAAGTTTCCCCAATTAACTTAAATTTTTCCTGATCCTTCTTCTTCCTGCTTTCAAAAGCTTCTTAGGAGGGCCCTTCTTGAGAGGTTTCTGCTGCAATCCTAAAGGAGTAGAAGAAGCCTTATTCTTTCTAGTCTCCTCAACAACTTTCTCTGGAACATGACTTGAACATGGAAAACCAAGCCCCATTAGGGTATCTTGAGCTGAAGGAGCCTCTATCAACAAAGAGTCTGAGGGAGGAATATTCAAACCCATCTAAGTTGTAGGGCTCGTCAATAAATTTTGATTACAAATAGGATCATGATGATCCTCCAAAAGGTGATCAACAGAGGAACCATCCACAACTTGCATATCAATGGGAATGCCTTCCTCTTGAACCAAGTCCTCTAAAGCATCAAACCTATTGAATGTTTCATCCTCCTGTCTATCTTTTAAGGTTCTCTTTTTCCCCTTATTCTTGTTGCGGGGTTTAACTGGAACAAAGCCATAATTATCTATCTCCATCCCTTGCATAGGAGCCTTCCCTCTATCCATCTTCTAAGACAATTGAGAAGGAGAAAAGCCCCTGCTAGAATTGTTAACTACTCTGGGGCACTTCCGCTGAAGGTGACCATACTCATCATAGACAAGACAATGAAAGGGAAAGGTATCATAATCCAATTGTTGAGTCCATGAGGCTGATCCCACACTCATGTCAATCGAGTCTCCAACAACAGTTTATTTAGATCAATTTTAACACAAACACGAGCATAAGAAAAAATATTCTTAGACAGGGTTTGTTGCGATGGACCAATGGGCTTACCAAGCATGAGCACAATCATCTGTAATATATCATTTCTCTAACATTCCAAAGGAAATCAAGGGAGGCGAACCCAAATTGGAACCCTCGAGAGGAGCTCCTTAGCAGAATTGAAACCCTCATGCTAAGGTTTAATGAAAAGACCCACTTGGTTGTAGAAATAAGGTCCACCTTCAAAGGCACAATTTCAGTCAGCAATGCATGAAAAATCCACCAAGAAGAAATTATTAGCATCCAACAAAATCTCAAAGTCACCCTTCAGGTTCCAAGTCTTTCGAATCAATGAATCCAAAAAGGGAAGCGACACACACAACCCCAAAAATTTATAGATTAAAACATGATTGCTATGATATTCAACATCCTTCGCCATAGACTTTGGTTGAATGACCAATACAGGACGATCCAACGATCTTTCCAAGCAACCATTAATCTTGTGCAAGCGAGGTCCTCCGCTATTTGATAGTTCACCACCTGAGGTATTCATGAAGAAACCGAAGCCCCACCCCATAACACACCCACAAAGCTCACCCTACTCTAACATAGAGGGAGATGAACCGCACAAGGATGAAGCCACACCTGGCCCCAATAGCATGACCACTACACACTCACTCTACAGCAACAAGAAGCTAGGTTGATGCTAGAGGACCAACACAATAAAGGCAAGGATAACACAACAAGGAAGAACCCGCGGCTAGAGAGTAAAAGCAAAACCGAGAAAAAGATAGTAGCCACCAACGACCAAGTTACCAACACCAAGCACAACGAACCAATCCACCTCAAATATGATGAATAAGAAAAGCAACAATAAATATTGAACAAAGAAAAACTCCACCCTCAAATGCACAAGCAAAACCCCACCTCAGCACAAAGAACACACCAACAAAACAAAACTAAGGAGACTAAGCACATGCAAAGACTAGAAACAACATGCAACCTGGGCCTCAAAAGTCGTAGGAAGCCATGTCGGAACAACAGAGCATATGTGCCATCCTTTCGATTCTCACTACTTGGAAATAACCACCAACTAGTTGTTGAAAGTATTCTTAATTATTATTATTTTATAGCAACAATATACAATGGTTACAAATTAAGAATGTTATTTTATTTTATTTTCTAGACCATTGAATCCTTAAATGATAATTATTTTATTGATGGTTCGTCAACAATTAATACATACAAGAACATGATTCACCCCAAATAACAATTTTAATACTTAATCACAATTAAAATTACTAAAATTACTTTCACCTAACTTGAAAATAATACTATCCGTAGCTAATCCCAATTAACATTAATACTATCATTTAATTAAGTATTAATATTAATATTTACCTTCAAATTAATAATTTTAATTTTTATCTTATAACTGGTTATATTACTTTTTAATTTTCAAAATACCAAGCATCTTATTGTTATTTAACCCCAATAATGATGTTATTATCAATAATAATATTATTATTAATCACATAAATATTATTAATAATTTTATCACTATTTGATGTACATTTTGTTATTCCTCCATTTTTAAAATTAGAATTATTTTCGAGGATAAGTTACCGAATGTTAGAGTTAGAACAGTAACAAAAAATAGTCATATAATTATTATAATTATCCACAATATTAACAAGATAAAAATATTATTATGAATGAATTTAGCTTCAAGTATATTAATATTAACTATAACATTAAGATTTATCAGGGTTTTTTCCTACTTTCTTTTTTTCACTGCAAAACTCTACTCAAATATTATTTATATATATATATATATATACTTAATAATAATAATATTTTTAATAGCCATATAACTGTGATTATTCATTCTTTTATTTATTGAAATAATAACATAATCCCAATATCATTATTTTAATCTCCAACTATCATAATATTAATATCAAACTACTTATTAATATTATTAATATACAAATATATATTTCTCTTAATCAAATTATGATATTAATAAAACGGACAAATATACCCTCATTAAATTTTAAACTATTCATTCTAACATTAATGTCCCCGTTAAAAATATGGTTAATATTTCGCCGTATTAACTTTGCTATTACTAATTTGTTTGTTGTTTTTAATGCCCATACAAGTGTTACCATTAACCCACGCCTAGCATTTTCTTCATTCGTGAATTCATAAATCCGACGTCTGCTAATATTTATGCCGAAGACGTGTCCCTATTTGAGTTCTACAAACTCATTTTGTCCCTGGACAAACGAAAAGTCCCGAGAAGCCCGACAAGGGGGTTAAAGTAATTCATAATTTTTTTGCCAAATTTTCGGCTATTTTTGCCGCCTTTTACTGCTTTGCCCGCCGCTTTTGGTTTCCGCTCCTCCAAACTCGTCTTCGCTACACACACGTTTGCCACACTGTATTTGGGCTTCCAACCGTCAGATGGTAAACAGATAAGCCAATCCGAGCCCTCCATTCGGAAAATAGACACTTGAAGTCATCTCCGCCCCTGTTGCCACTGCTTGTGGCTTGGCCTTCTCATCCACCATGACATGGTTTCTACCCATTCTCTGCCATGTGATTTAAGAATAGCCATGGAAAACAATCAGGAGGATGGCCAAAGATTTAGAAACTTTCAAGCAAATGCAATTGGCAGGTGTAAAGCCACAGTCCTCAACCTTTGCGAGCATCCTCCCTGGTTGTGCCGAAATGGGAGCTTTGGAACAGGCTATGCACACCAATAACGGGATAAGGATAGAGAAATTTTGTCAGCTGTTGCAATTGCAACTGCCCTGTTTGACATGTATCCAAAATGTGGAAGCATAGACAAAGCACGCGAACCGTTTGACAAAATGCCTCAAAGAAATGTATTGTCATGGAATGCCCTGATTGCAAGATATTCACAAATGGATTAGTTTAAAAGGCTTTACAAACTTTCAAGCAATTACAATTGGCAAGTGTAAAGCCAGACTTTACAACCTTTGCCACAATCCTCGTAGTCTATGCCGAATACATGGTCGAAAGCCGTATATGTGGACAGATATTATTTACTATACATTCCAACCACTTGAATTGTAACGTACATGACATGACTTATCACAAACTCACAAATCCTATTTGAGTTCGATCAGATTGTGATTGTAGACGTCTGACGTGCCAAGTCCATAATTGTGCGGATTATATCAGACATGTCTTGTCTGGAAATTTGCATCACGCGACTAAACAGTGAAGAAAACCAAGAATTCTGAACACTGCCAATGTCTCAGATTGAGAATAGGGAAAATGAAAATTCAACAAATTTACCACATGTAACAGCAACATCAAAATACAGATCAGGGCAAGAATACGAATGCAATTTCACAGCCAATCAACATGACCAAAAAAATAGTGAAACAAAAAGTCAAGACTATCTTGGAATTCATATCCAAAGATTACTCTTCAATATTATAGAACTTTTCACAAAGCTACACTTACACCCTGGATTAATCTGATCCGTCTTCTTGAGCTAGCCTAAACAAATGAACTAATCTGATGCATCTTCCTGCTATGTTTTGGAACACAACTTTTCACTTGTATGCCAATGAACATTGTTCCTGTGCAAAGGGTATTCTCTATTAAAAGTTTGTAAAGCGAAAAAACAGAGTATGACTGAAGAAATGATATTGAATTTTTTAAGAGATACAAAGCTTTGCATCAGAAAAACCTTATAGGTTCGTAACTGTGTCTTCTCCGATCAACCAGAGCATGTCACAGAAGAGAAATTTCTCTAAGGAGATTCTTGTAGGTAAAAGGTCGGACAACAGATTTTACAAAAAAACTAGAGGGGTCTAAGTTTTCCTCGTCGTCTTTATCTTCACCATCTGCACATTTTCAACAGTTTTTTCTTTTCTAGTGGTCAAATACAGATGAGAGCCGAACTTACATTTTCCAACATTTGATCGAGAACTGGCAGGGCAGGGCACTCTTTGAAGTCAATTTTGTGGGCAACTCCTGCTTTTTGAATTACAGGGAACCCCAGCTCATAGTTCTCCCTATTTATGTCCATTGCAATGATCTGCCATATTAAAAGGATCAAAACACTGTATACAGAGCGACGCCCTTAACATCTTTTCTCGGCCATTAAACAACAGAAGAATGCATGTTTTTATACCTTTCCATCATCAGGTAGGGCAAGAGCAGTAGCGAGAAGCGAGTAACCAGTATACACACCAGTCTCCATAGTGTTCTTGGAAATCATGCGCTTCAACAACAGATTTAAAAATTGACCCTCGTCAGCTGAAGTAGTCATCATATTCTTGTCAAGAAAGCAGAGGCGAATTTGAGAAAAATAAACAGAATACTTCAGACTATGAAAACTTCAGAGTTAAATTAATAGTAGCATAGAACATAAATTATTCAAAAACTGCATTCTGATAGCCAACGTGGATCATGTTGTTGAAAAAAACGTGGATTCATGCACCTAGAAACGTGTCTCCTCCCCGTGGATACCCATGGAAGCCTTTACAACGGTTTCTTTAAAATATTGTCGTTTGTGGTAGTTAAAGTTGCTCACTTCAAGAGGGATAATATTCTAGAAGTGAATCATGCGAGTCTAAAAGACAATAAAAGAAGGTCCACCCTATAAGTTGTTTAATTATTATTTTTTTGTTGTCTTTAGAGATAGGTAGGGTAGATACCATGTTTAGGATTGGTATTGTTTTTTAATTGTTAATATTTTTATATTATCATATTTCTATATACGGGGAATATATCAAGTTTTCATCATATATTATAATGTAAAGAAATATATATATTTTTATCTAAGTTAATTAAGTAAATTGATATAATTGAATGTACGTTAATTTATAAAATTTGAGAATTGATAAATTAGATAATTGTAACAATTATTTTAAGAAAAGTAAGTGTCAAAGAAGGGTTAGTTTTGTGACTAAAAAATAATTGTCTTTGTTGAAAGGTCTAGAATTCTAGGTTGGTACTTGTTTGAGAAATGTGGTTTCTCTATCATTGAAATGTTTTGAAATCTATAGTGGATGTGTGCCTTGTCTAAGATCAAGTGCATAGGCATGGGTAGAGGCTATGATTATGGATCCATCTTCACCACTATCCTCCTTGCCTATGTCAAAATGAGAGCTTTCAAACAAGGTCCATATATATATATATATTGTTTATAATTATTAATTAATAATTACTATAGTTTTATAAAGCACAAAAAATTAACATATAAATATAATACAAAATTTAATT
>VDFB02323546.1:100251-174326 GCA_007258455.2 Sequoia sempervirens
CCTCTTCTTTCTCTCCTACCTATCTCTTTCCCTCTCCCCCTCTTCTCTCTCTTCCTCTTTAACCTGTCTCTCTCCCTTATCTACCTATCTCTCTCGCTTTCTCTCCCTCCCTCTCTCTATCTCCCCCTTCTCTCTATCTCTCCCTATCTCTCCCTTCCTCAATCCCTCCCTATCCCCTATCTATCTCTCTATCTCTACCTTGCTCTCCCTTCCTCTTCCCATATCTCTCTCTCTCCCTACTTCTTTCCCTCTCTATTTATCTATCTTTGATTCTCTACGTTTTTCTCTCTCTCCCTCTCCTCTCTCTATATCTCCTTATATCTCTATCTTTGTATCACTCTATCTCACCATCTATATCTCTTTGTATCTCCCTCTCCCTCTCCCTCTTCCTCTATATATCTCTATCTCTCCCTCTCTATCTCTTTGAGCTCTCTCTCTCTCTCTCTCTCTCCCCATCTTTTTCTCTCTCCCTCTCTACATATTTCTCTCGCTCCCTCCCCCCTCTTCTTTTTCTCCCTCTTCTACCTATCTCTCTCCCTTTCTCCTCTCCTCTCTCTTCATCCTCAACCTATCTCTCTCCCTCCTCTACTTATCTCTCTCCCTTTCTCTCCCTCTCCCCTCTCCCTATCTCCCCCTCTCTATCTCTCCCCACCTCTCCCTCCCTCGCTCTCCCCATCTCCCTATATATCTCTATCTCTACCTCTCTCTCTCCCTTTCTCTTCCAATATATCTTTATCTCTCTTTATCTTCCCATATATCTCTATCTCTTCCTACTCTCTCCCTCTCTCCCTCTCTATTTATGTATTCATCACCAATCCCCTTAAGTTGCCAGTGTGCACTAAGAGAAACAAGCAACCCAATTATGTATTAAATTGCTAGAATTTAGCTTCAATAGTTACTACTTATAATACTGAGAAAATTATTGCATAAACAAGAGATCCTTTTGTATAATACTGAAACAAAAGAAAGACATTTGAACTTTACGTGCAATGAACAAAATTTGGTGGACAATCAATAGATAATGAAATGGGATCAAGCAATGCCTCAATTGCCTACAGTCAAGTAAGCATTGATGAAAGGAATGCTAATAAAAGATACATATGTATGTCCAAATTAGTTTGGAAGCAACATTTTGCAGTGGATTCATCCACAACCATTTTTTTGTATTTATAAGTTTCTCCAGGCTCATGAGTTGTCTACTTTGGGAAATACTAATTGAAAAAACACCTGTCTAAAATCATCGCAAGTGACTTACCTCAAAATTCTACACAAACAAAAACCAATTTCCCTACATCTATTGCTTCATTATATTCGTAATATAGACAAATATTGGTAGCCAGTTAAAATTTGTTTTTCAAGTGGCAAGGATTGTTTCTATGCTTGAAAGTTGGTTTTGTAAAATTAGGTGAACCAAAACCACTCTTCCTATGGACATGATATTATATTGAAAATCCAATTAAATCTATTTTTGAGCTTAAAAACATGCCTTCAAAATTGCGCTTACAAATCTTTAGACAAGTGTAAAATTGCCCTTACAATTTTTTAGACAAGTGTAAAATTGCCCTTACAATTTTTTAGACAAGTGTAGGCAATAGTGATAGTTGGATGCACACAAATAGGGAATGAAATAGTGTTGGAATGGGTGATATTGCTTGTGGTGAGGCTATGACTAATAATATATACATATACATTATATTTGTTTCATTATTATATAATGTAAATTATTAAATATATTTTACAATAATATTTTATTACAATATTATATATGTTATTTAATTGTGTATTTATTTTATATCTAAAATTATATTTGTTATTTTATATTATATAAACTATAAATTAACTATAAATTAAATATAATATAATATGTAATGAATTTATTTTATTTTTATATTTTATATTTTGATTAACTTTATTTAATGTAAATTAATAAATAATTTTTACATAATATTTTAATTTTTGTAAAAAATAATATTTTAATTATACAATATATATATTAAATATTTATATATGTTATTTACTTATGTATTTATTTTATATATACTTTTTTTTTGATATGTAAGAGTTTGATATATATTATATTAAAATTTAAAATGAACCATACTGAATGTCTACTATAGAGGATATGCCTTCACCCAACCAAGAGCCCCAAAAAAACACCATAGACCACTATAACAACTCGAAAAGGAACTATAATTTAAATAGAAATGGCTAAGTCCAAGCCAATACCAATAAGCTCGTAAACTAAACTCTTAGCCAAAAGGAGCAAAATTTAAACCAAAACAAAAAGAGACATACTTTAGAGGAATCCATTTAATTTAGCAAAAGTGTCAAAATCTACCACCCAGTCCAAACCATCTGCCACCATTAGCCTTAACTTCCTTGTTAGAAATTCCATTGCCACGACTGAAATCATCTGGTGCCTCATAAGCTCCACCCCTTTCAAGTCCAGGAGGAAAGGGAAAAATTTCACCGCCTCGTTCATTTTCCAGAGTAGCTCCAAATCTGTAGGACGCAAAATCCCTTTGCCTACAATTGCAGTCTTTAGAGTTTCCTCTAAACTACCCACCAAGTCCTCATGAAACAGGAGCATGGGCAAGTCCTTAGCCTTTGCCTTGGGAACCTCGACATCCAACAACAAGGCTAAGAAGCGTGAGGAGATATAAGCATTATACCTCGTATACTCCTTCCTCTCTAGATGGCCTTTCCCTAAGACCATTTTAACCACGACCAAAACCAAAGGATCTTTGTCGAGAAAGACGCGCTTAAGCCGTTGGTCAGTTATCTCTATGAATGTGGCTTGTCTCTCTATCGCCAACAAAGAAATTAGTGTGTCCGCACCAAACGACTCCAACCCCTCCACATAAACTGAGATTATAAAATTAGAGCGACCAAAATTTTTCATCTTCGGAAGCCTCTAGAAGCTGAACACAACCAACCAACTCACCACCAACTTTATCACCACATAAACACTGCAACCCGCACTCTACCAACCCACTGACTACACCACCCATAAATAATACCCACGACAACAAAGCCAAACTCACATCACACGAGCGGAGAATTATTTCGGTGCAAGGCAATTTGTCCTTGCATGATCGATTGTCTTGCGCCTTTTGCCTTTAACGCAAGGCAAGCCTTAAAATGAGAGCATTTCACCAACTAACATCAATGCATGTACTCACCACATACAAAGTACTCCAAGACAAATGCCATATGTCGATTCTACTCCCTCCACACATACCGGCGGTGACGACCTCAACAATAAGACCCACAAATGAGCCAAGTCATACTCCTTCAGTATTCCTCTACAGACGTGGAGGATCACTCACCCAACCATCCACATATAAAATTATATTTATTATCTTATATAAACTAATAGATATAATATAATATATAATGAATTTATTTTCTTATTATATTTTATATAATCTAAATACCTTTTAAATAATATTTTATTTTTTATAAAACTACTTTTTATTAAAATACTATAAGTATTTATAGATTATTTAATTATGTATTTATTTTATACATAAAATTATATTATAATTATACTTATTATCTTATATTTCATAAACTAATATATAATATAATATGTAAATGTAAAAATAAGAGAGTTGAAGGGAGCGAGGGGTAGATGGAGAGAGAAAGAGACAAATATGAAGACAAAGTATAAAGGAGAGAATAAGAGAGGGAGGGAATTTCATATCTTTATATCTATCTCTACACCCTCCCTCTCTCTTTATTACTGATCTTTGTCACCTCCTTTATCTCTCTCTTTCCCCCTCTCTCTACCTCTCTCTATATATCAATTCCTATATTGTTATCTTTCTATCTCTCCATCTCCCCATCTCTCATTGTCTCCCTGTTTCTATCCCTCCATCTCCCCATCTCTCATTTTCTCCATCTCCCCATCTCTCCTACTCTCCTACTTTTTCTTATTCACTCCATATCGCCGAATCTCCTACTCTCTCTCGCTCCTTTATATCTCTTTATATCCATATCTTTCTCTATCTCTATCTCTCTATCTTTCTCCCTATTTCTCTATCTCTTTTCATATCCCTCTCTATCTCTCTATATCACCCTCTATCTATGTCTCTCCCTCTCTCCCATTCTCTCTCTCCCTCTCTAATTATCTCTCCCTCCTTTTCTCTCCCTCCTCTATCTATCCCTCTCCCTCTCTCCCCCCTCTTCTCTCTATCTATCCCTCCTCTACCTATATCTCTCCCTTTCTCTCCCCGCTTCTCTATCCCCTCTCTCTATCTCTACCTCCCTACTCCCCTATCTATCTCTCTATCTCTACCTCTCTCCCTTTTCATTCCCATATACCTTTATCTCTCTTCCTATATTTCTGTATCTCTCTCTATTTTTCTCTCCCTCTCTCTATCTCCCTTATTTCTCTCTTCCTCTCTTTATCTCTCGCTCTCTCCTTTTCTATTTGTTTCTCTACTTCTCTTTGTTTGTCTCTCTATATATCTCTTTTTCTTTCTATCCCTGTCTCCCTCTCTCTATATTTCCTTATATCTCTATCTATCTATCACTCTATCTCACCATCTATATATCTCTCTATCTCCCCCTCCATCTCTATCTCTCTATCTCTTTATCTTTGGCTACACTGCCTTCCTCTCTCGCCCTCTATCTCTAAACATGTCTCCTTCTATATATCCATCCATCTCCCCCTCTCCCTCTTCCTAGACCTTAATATCTAATTATTTGTCTCTCGATCTCTATCTCTCTCTATCCTTTCTCCCTCTCTCCCCCTCTCTCTCCCACTCTCTCTATAACTTGCTATCTCTATCCTTATCTTTCTATTTCTCCCTCTCTCATTCTCGCTCATTCTCTCTCTATCTCTCCCTCTATATATTATTTCTTATATCTCTATCTATCCCTCTCTCTCCTCTCTCTTTATTTATTTCTCTCCTCTCCATATACCTCTCCTACTCCTTCACCTCTATGTCTATCTCTCTTTCTTTTTATCCCTATCTCTTCCTCTATCTCCCTCTTTCCCTATTGCAAGCATATTGAGTGTTTGGATCCTTCTAAGTGGAAGCATAGATGCATTGATTTTTGATTCAATCATTTCTTGATCCTTCTAAGTGGATGCATAGTTGCTTTGAAGCTATCCGTTCAGTCAGACCTTTGTTGCACAAACAACATCATTTGCTAATTGGACTACCAATTGAACTTATGTATTACACAAATGTATGCAAAAAATAGACCAATTTTTTTCCTAATTTACCTTGCACATCTCTTCGGCGTACCCATTGCACACCAAGGTGCGATTGCTAGTATTTAATTTATCAGAGTACAAGATAAGAAGTTCATGAATTTATAAATCCAATGTCTACTGTGAATTACAGCATTGGTATTAGTAATATTATTTAATTTATTAGAGTACAAGATAAGAATGGGTTAATAACTGGTAGTGCCTACAAGAATAGTAAATGGATTTATTGATTGCGAGGCACCAAATTTTTTTACTGAATTTTAATTCTGCTTAGACTCCATTTTAAACAATTGAAGCGCAAACTTTTTTTTTTTTTAATAAAAGGCACAAAGACCTATATATATTATATTATATTTATATATTCCATGCTATCCATCAACCGACATCCTAAACCAACTACTAAACAGAAAAACACTGCAGCAAGATGCTACTAACCCCTTCTACAAACTACTTAATATTGAAGCGCAAACTTAAATATATTTGTATTAACGTGACCGGCGGTGCTGGCGCGACACACCCTCCGATACCATGGGGGAACTTAATATTGAAGCGCAAACTTAAATATATTTGTATTAACGTGACCGGCGGTGCTGGCGTGACACGCCCTCCGATACCATGGGGGTAGGGGAGACTAGACCTTGTGACCAACCTCCTGCAATAGGAAAGATTTAGCCAACCGAGCTAGGGCCCTAACCCCTATTAAAGATATGAATGTTATTCAGAGGTGATAATATTAATTTGGGTGAAGGTAAATGTTATCATAACTGGTTTTATTTAGCTTTTTTAATATCAAAATTACATTGCCATTATTATGATACCTGTTGAAGCCATTAATACCTTAGCGGCTCTAGTCTTGCAATTATATCTATAGACGGGATCATGATGGTAGCACATCACCTCACTGCACTCCCCTTACCTTGCAATTTATTGCACCTACTGCTACAACTGGTACATGTAGGAAGGGTGATAGGGACAGCCCTAAAATTTCTCTATTTTATCTTTAAGCAGATGGAAGAATTGGTGGCTTATTTAGATTGACTAACCCGTGCTTTCATTCTCTGGTAGCAATTTCGCAACACTGAGGGTATCAGACACCAGGCTGGCCGTTGGTTTCACCATGGTTTCACTTACCCCTTCCCAAAATCTTCCCTTTTTTAATAAAAAGCATGATATTTTTATTTTGTTTATAAATGTCAGCAGATCTTTATTTGATGAGTAAATAACAGCATATTTGATATATATATATATATATATTTTTTTTTTAATATTTAGAGTTCTCTAAGGTCAAAGTAAATATGATCAGATTTTGAGCCAAAATGAGTGTAGGATGCAGAAGGATTGTAAATGAAAATTACTTTCATTTATTTTAACAAATGTTTTTTAAGAGAACAAAATGCTTTCCGTGGATATTTTCCTTATTCTGGAATCCATTTGCTGAGTATATATTTCAAAATCTTCATAGCCATTTCCTCGTATAAAGGTTACGGATTGATATTAATTTTACCTATTTAAATCTTAGAAAAAAAAGATAGGAGACAATGCTAAAATTAAGTATTGCTGCCAGAGAGCCTTCATTCCCTACCGCCTCTATTCATACTCCACAAGTATTTAATGGAAACAACAATAATAATATGATTTTTTTGTTTAATATTTATTTAATGTCTTTTAGCTACACCACCGGAATAATGGAGGTGGCGCCTATAGAGGGCATAGCAGTGCCAGGGAAGGAAAATATAGGGTAACAATTACATTATCCTCACGCCAGGGATGGCGAATAGCATTATTAATCCGTCTAATTTCCTAGGTTTGGATTTATTAGATCTAGTTTTACCAGGCTATGGTAGTCGAAGGATCTAGTTTAATCATTGAATTATGAGTGTTATGACTAGCAACATAGGTATCAATTAGTTTTATTTTCTTTATAGGGGAGAGGGGCCCATAGTGGAGCGGGCTTCAATAGTGGGGATAGAAGTAGTCTTCATGGGCCTCATAGTGGAGCGGGCTTCAATAGTGGGGATAGAAGTAGTCTTCATGGGCCTCATAGTGGAGCATCTTAATATCCAATTGCAAAACATTTTTTATCCATAAAGTACACAAACTGACAAATCATGTCATGCTACATTGGTGCACCAATAAAACATTCAACTTAGTGCACCACTATCGGTCTCACTGTTTTTTTTAGCCTTTTTTAATTCCTTAACAACAAGCATGTTGATGTGGCATCATATTTGATGATGTGACCCTAAAATTATTTTTTTAAGTAGACGAGTTGCCAAATAAATTGTTGTACAAAATTGGGACTGATTTGAAATTCCATGTAGGATTTTGAGAAACGCGAAGTTAGGGTGCTCCACTATGGGCCCCTCTCCCCTATATATTCTTGCTCACCTACTATCTCATGCTATCACTGTATGTCAAGCTATAAGCACATTTTCACAACCAAATAAAACAATAAATGGATTGGGTTCGCTTTTCCTTTAAAATAAGAATAGTTAAACAAAATTTAATATGCAATTTGCCATATCATTATAAGAAACCAGTTTATTAACATGCACCTATTACTATCTCTATTATGAGCACAATGGAGCATTTCCTTTTAAGTCTATTTTAAGAACCTATCATATACATTTTGAAAAATACCATGATCTTCCAACTACCATTGAAATTACTTTTATTTTAACACAAGCTCATGGAGTATTTCTTTCTTCATTATAATAAGGTACCATTTCTCATCTAAACTCTCCTCATTATGACAACAAATGAAAATCAAGCCAAGGAAGAAAGACTTCTCTTTTCTTTCTTTCATTAAACCAAATATAAAATTCACCTTTCCTACTTGCAAGGTTACAATAGCATTAAATAAAACATATGATTTACATGCCAGGAAATAAGGTTTTTCTCTATTTCATATTTCCCTCATACAACAAATATTAATTTACATTATTACCATAGTAATGAGAAAACAAGTAATTTACATGTCCATAAATGCACACTTGCTCTTTTCCATTCTCTATCATGTTACAACAAAACACTAGCTTTCCATATTACAAATAAATTTAAAGAAATACAATAAAGGACACATAACTGATCAAGGCTTGCTCTCCATGGAGCCTCGTGGGCTCTAGCCATATCCCTGAGCAAGGAAGTCTTTTATCTCCAAGATGATGAATGTAGTCCTTTCAAAAAAAATCTTTTAAGAATAACTTAGCACCAAATTTCATGCATCTAGGTTATCTACCTTCTATTTTCAACCATGAACCATAAACATGTCACCTTCTTACAATGTAATAAAACAAAGGGGAATGAGAGTAGGGAGAAACTTATCTCTTCTTTTTTTTGATGAAGGGATTAAACTCTCTACCCTTCTTCCTCTCCAAGCCAAGCCATCTTGATCACTCTCTACCATCTCCATTAGAGTTCTCCAAAAGGAGAAGTGGGTAACACCTCACTCATTCTTCCTCTCCAAATATATAGAAGTTTCAAATTGCAACTCTTGGGTGGGGAGGTGTGGAGTGTACTTTCCTCCATCAATGAGAGTTTTTTCCTCATTCAAGAGGGAAACATGCACTTGGACAACCCCTCCATCTTTTCACCCCTGGATCCTTTCCTAAATTTTTTTCACTCATTATGAGGACTTTTCAGGGGTTAAATAATTTCCTAGGGGTACTATAACATGCCCATTTGGTCCCTACCCCTAAAGTATAGACCCTAGGGGGTCTATTTTTGCACCCTAACCAAAAAAATTGGCCAACATCTCTCTTTAAAAGCCCATTCAAGGGTCCATCCAAGTTTCAAACTTAGCTAGGGGTTCCCAAGACCTAATCACCCACTTACACCTAACAAGAGTCCTAATTAAATTCCCTCACATGCCTTAATAAATTATCCATTTAAAAACATCCCTCACAACCTTAGTCTTCTAATACATTAACTCTACTTGTTTCTAGGCCCCAAATGGGGTCAAATTTATATTCTCAAGAAGTCTTTTTGATTTTCTCTCGATGGTTCTCCCTTCTCATGCTAACACCCTTAACTTCCTACACATTATCAACACAATGATAAGCAACAATTGTATATCACCTTAATCTGTTAGCCAAATATTCTAAACTTTAACTCTATAAGAATCCATTTAAAATTTCAATTGTATTCCCCATTAAATGAGTGTGTTCCACCTTCATGGTAGTGATAATAAAATATAATGTCAAAAAGGAATGCAAGAATATTGCCAAAAGATCACCTTCTTTATCATCCACAAGATTTCTAACTCAAGAAAGCATATAACAAATTAGGGTTGTATTAAGTACATTTGAGGTAGGGCCTTACAATATTGTTGCTATGCATAATAACCTTTAAATTCCAACTAGAATGAATTGACAATATTGAAGTAGACTATAAGCATTTTGGAATGTGGACTCAAACATGATGCACAAGTGGACAAAGGATGAAAGTGTAGGAGTGTAATAGAGTTTAATTGGATGTAATTTTGTAATTTTGATAATCTGAGAGGTGATGATGAACATGATGGCAATGGGCCTAATGACACACATTTTTGGATCACTTCATAAAATCCAAGTAAAGATGGGTCAATTTCTACAATTTTATAATCGGGAAATTCTTTCTTGTGCACTTATACAAATTTACCAATTTTTCTTGTAGCTTGCTCAATTTCCTAATTAACTGCCAATTCTATCTAATTTGAATTGGGCTTGACATTGTTGAATAATTTTTCATTGATGCCATGACAAGTTGATAGAAAAGTTGATGCACAACATGTAGGCCATAAGACAACAATGATGATTTAGATTATGAAGCATTAAGATGTTAAAGATGTTAATGAAAAGCATTGATCATATGCAACGACTATAATTAAGAAGATAATTAAGGAGCAGATGAAATAAGGAGGAAAACGACAAAGTGAAAGCAATGATTTAATAATCCATGGTGTGTATTCCATAATGTTTATTATCATTCTAATATGTAGGGATTGGTTTAAGAAGAATTGATTACATCAGTAGTGATTAGTCAGATTTTAAGAAAAGACAAACTTTAATTTGTCTTATTCAAAGAAGCAACAATTAATATCATTAAAAAGAAAGTCAAGCATATAAGAAAAAAATAAATAAGACAAATAGAATAAGATAAAAAAGAAATCAAGAGGATGCGATCACTTAATATGTTGAGAAATATAAAGACATAAATAATAAAATGTAAGAGGTGCAATTAAGAGATATTTTGTTAAAGAAAATATTCTTCAAAAGGTGCAATTTATTAGTTGCAAAGAACTTAGTTTCCAAGGAGGTGCAATTTTTGAAAGGATATTTCTATTTGTTGAAGAGGCATGACTTTTTAAAGGAAAAATGCATATCTTAAAAGATATATATAGAGAGAGATTGGAAATAAAGGAGAAGATGTGTGTGTGTGGGTGTAATGAATATTTTCAAAGCATAAATAGGAGGGATAACAAAAGTATGAAGAGAAAATTTGATTTATATTGAAGATATTTGTGTGTAGAAAAAGGATGAACACATCATATACACCAGGTTCATGAAGAAGGTTATTTGTTGACTTATGAAGAGCAAGTTAAGATTATTTGCAAATTCATGAGAAGATTATGTGCAAACTTATAAGGAGATTGTGATCAGATTTGTGTGGAAAATTTTGCTTACAACATATTCAAGAAAGAAAATTATAGAAAATTAGGAAAGGAGTTATAGTAGATTTTTTAAAGAAATCTAGTGGGTTGGTGCTTACAAATCAAATTGAGGTTCGTGCCTCAAGTTGGTCAAGGTTGGTGCCTTGCTAAAGAAGAGTTTGGTGACTCTCATTGAGTTGGTGCTCAATCTAGGGGATTGGTGTCTCCTGTAGGTTGGTGCTTACAAAAATTGTAATCAATTATTATTATATAAGTATGTTATTCTATACCATGGTTTTCTCTCACAAGGGTTTCCACGTAAATCTTGGTGTTCTTGTGTTCTTGATTGTGAGATCTTCCATGGTTGTTATTGTTGTGGTTAATTAAGTTTGAAAAGGTAAAATTGTATTCTATCGATTCACCCCCTCACCTCTCAGTATAATTGTTTGCTCATTAGACATATTAACCAATTTATGTATTTTTTCTTAATTATCTTAGCAAATCATTAAAATTTGGATTGAAATCTATAAATTCATCTTAGAAATGATTAATTTGTGGGCTCTTTTTGGTGGCTTATTGTATTTTATCTTTGTAATAATTCAGGGAAAGCTTGGTGTTGCATCCAAAAAATGTGGGATTTTTTGAAGTACAAGATCTCATAAGAAAGAGTCAACAATTGCAACTACTTCTTTGACCTCAATATTTTCACTTAGAAAATCCTTTATTAGTAGAGAATTTATTGTTATTTTAGTTCTTTGAGGGACCAAAATTATCCTTTTCTCACAAAGAAAGAAAGAAAGCCCATGTTCACTCTTTAAAAGCTTCATAAGATAGACTGTAGCCATTTGATGTATTTACCCATATTTGTGCACATGGACAATATATTTATGAAGAGGGCCACACTTCCCTAAACCCTCATAAATTACAACATAGATACCAACAAAAAAGACACAAGACAAAAAATAACTCACTTTAAATTATTTTTAGAAAATGAAATTATAGCTTCAGAACTTACAATGCCACAACCTCATAGGCTTGATTCATCACAACAAAATCCACTCTGAAAACAAAATATATTATTCAGAGCCACAATCTACACTAATGGAGCAACTTTGTGGGGCCATAACTTTTGATCTAGGTGTCTGATTTTCTATTATAACATATCATTAGAAATCTCTCAAAGAGATCTACAACATCAAACCCATCAGAGATCGGTTCGTCCACTTTTTGAGCTGTTTTAGGGCCTCTAAGGTTTTCATATTTGAATTTGAAGCTGCATTGGAGAAGTTTCTCAGGGATGGAAACTTTAATATCTCCCAAAATGTGCAGGGTATTAAGATGATTCTTTCACGATTGGAAATATTTTTTTAGTTCTACTCCTTGAGGTAAACTTTTAGGTCCATACAAGCTCGTTTAGGCTAACTTACTAAAAATAGTAAGTGACTATTTTTTGCCTTTTTTGAATTTTGACTATCATACACCCCTTAAGTGCCATCATGAGACTTAAAACAATTAAAGAAAATAAGGATTTTTTTTTGGGGGGATGATGCAAGATTGTCCTAGACCACTAGATGCTCCTGCATCAATTTATGTCTAGTAAAAAATCAAGAACAACAATTTTCTTCCTTATCTATATTTTTGAAGGGCTTGTCTAAGAATCATATGTTTTAGGTTTAGTCCCTAGCTCTCTTCCCTTCAGATGATTATTTCTATTAGGGATGTATTGCTTTATCTTTATCTTGCCCCATGCTTTTCCTTTTTTGGGTTTAGTTCCTTGGCCCTTGTCATTGCACATGGAAATTTCACTTTTGCTCTCTTCTTTTCACATGTTATTTGTACTTGAATCATGTGGATTTATCTTCATTATGTGTTACTTATCTGGGGTTTATTCGTTTTAGGTTCACTTTGTTTGCATACTTTTCTCTATTTTACTATTATTTACTTTTTCAACTCTTCGAGTTCTTTTAACTCTTCCAATTTTGATATTAACTTATAATTTTGAGTTTCCATCTGAACATTATTATGAACTCTTCCTTTGTTGTGAAATTAAATCAATGAGTTACACAAGATATAACTTGTAACCCCAAATTTGTAATTTTTATCTTGTCTCACCTTATAATTTAGTTTATCTTTCCTATCAATAGATTAGGAAGTTAAAATAGAATTATAAATTTCTCAATATAAGTGAAAATAAATGTAAATGAAACCTCATGCAGATGGTTTGAATATATGTTATAGCAGGTGACTATTTCATGAGCCTAGGAGAGTAGTAACACTCTATGGAGTTGTTAAGATCAATAACATTCCTTCTTGTGCAAATACCTAACTCTTGAAAAAAACCATTGGAGTTGAATGGAAAACTCAATGGATATATTGCTAAAAATTATGATTCTCTACAAGCATTACTAAAAAAACAAATGTATGATTCAAACACCTGAGGATGCAATAGCATATGTACTAAGATCAAGGATTGATTTGGATTGTAGACACTATTATACAAAATATTTAGAATCTGTGATTGTGAAAGGAAAGGTAAGAGAGTTAGATATAGGCAATGGTATTGTATATGCCTATATTACTTTAATGAGTCTAGGTTTATTTGATATAGGTCAAGAGTATGTAAGCTTTGGGGCTAAGGACTTGTGTACACATGGATGCTACTATATTTGTTGGTATGTTAAATCATAATGTAACATGGGCTGAAGACAACAAAGGGAGAGGAAAAGCAATTGAAAGGAAAATAATGTGTAGATCTAAGCCAAAGAATGATGAGTGAAAATCTAGTTGTAAGTGTATATATGGAAAATATCTATGAATGGAAAACCTCAATGCTTGAGGACAAAGCTTCAAATTAGAGTTAGAACATAGTTCTTGTTGGAAAGTCAATGATAAGATTATGAGGAAGGAAGTCAAAGGGATGTCATATATGGCGTATGCAAAGGTAGCAGAGGCTTTTTCTAGTATTGGTTCACTTAAAGGATGCAAGCTCATAAAAACGAATAGGTCATCTTATGGGTTTATAGACTACTTTCATCATTTATCAATTGTAAATTCCATAGTAAGTCTTAATGGGTTTATGATGTTCATAGTGTTTTATTAGTCCTCATTAGGTCAATATGACAAGGATAGTCACCTTGAAGAATTCATAGTGCCAAAGGTAAGACAATCCCAAGTTACCAGTAGACAAGAAGATATTTTGATGCAAAACTTAGAAATTCAAGAATCAATATAGATTTGTAGGTCTTCTCATTACTCCATTAGAGGTACACGTATCTTTCCATCTAACTTGATTCAAGAGCTCTTGAAAGTTTTTATTTCCTAGTAGATCTAGATCGACTTGATGCAATATAACACTAAATATAGTTATCAAATGCACCTTGAATCTTAACACAAAGGATAGTTGGGATAGTAATGTTTTCCACACTAGTTTAAGGTAATTTCATAAGTTGACCTTGTCCATAAGATATGCTTTGAAGCTATAGATGTGATCAATGCAGTGTTATGGTGTTCTTATAATAAAGGATAGAAACATGCCAAGTTTCTTGAATCTAGATGTCTCAAGTTATAGTGTTGTCAACATTGTTGAACTGATTTAGTGGAATGTCCCCATTTTTGTTGTCCTTATTTGGGCTAGGTTGGTTTTGAATTACTATTTTTATTAACTAGTCTTGGCAGCAGTGCAGTGCAGGGTTTCCTGTTTAGGCAGTGTGTCATGCTCCCACAATTATAATACAAAACCATGGCTAACTCAGATATGTGACAACACTGACTGTAAGACTTATATTAATCATATTGAAAATACTAGTTGACTCCCTTCTTAATTCATGTCTTTTAGCCAAATGGAGTTAATCTGTGCTGACCATACCTCAACAAGTGGAACATAAGATAGGACACATTTATTAATGTGTGTTAGTCACCCAGTTAGAGAAGAGAAGACCAAAAATAGGCAGTGCTTCCTAAAGGAGAAACGATTAAGGATCAAGAAACAAATTAATATGAGTTTGAAGGCAATGTCATTGTTTTGCTAGCCAACCTACAAATAGAAATTAAAATGAGTCTATTTGAGAAGATGCTGACTCCCCCAAGTTGTCGGCACACTTTGAGTAGGACTAAATAAAATATAATAAAATATCTTTGTATTAGGCTAACCCTCCTTAAAAAGCACCTATCTTAGGATATGTGTTTCTCTTGTAAACGATCATGTCTCTTAAGTGAAGAGACATATGAGGGATATTAATAGAAGATGAAGTAGAAGGGTAAAAGGGAATGAAAAAAAGGAAGAGAATAGGATTTATAATAGAGTATGAGTAGAAAAAAGGATAATCATAGAAAGGAGAATCAAATAGAAATTTGAATAAGGGAAGATGGTTGAGTAGATCTTGGAAGGGAATAAAAGAGTAGGAAGATACAATAGACTGGAACCAAGGAATTAGGTAGAATAAAATATATCTACACAGAGTACATTCTTGAGCATAGCAATAGATACAGTAATATACAATTAGAATTGGAAGAGGAAATATGTGGGAAGAAGGAGATGGGTTCAAGAAGAGATGTATGAATTCAAATGATAAATCAATAAGGGAAGTAAGTTAAATATAATAAAATATATAAATACATGTGAACTATGTGCAATTATGCAATAGTGATGCTTGCAGTGATTATTGAGCCTTATAAGTAATTATGATGCTTTAATGTAAGTATGGATAATAGATTCTTATTTGTTTGACTTAGACTAACAATATCTTCTGAGTGTTAAGAAAAAATCAAATCTTAGGAGGGTACATCATTGATCAAAGAGAAGAGACATACATATTATAAAGACAAGAGAATCATACCTGTGTATCACAACAAATTGCTATTATCAAAAATATACATAAACAGTAGTATATCAGATCTATCCTATATTCAATTGTATTTATGTTATTTATTATCTTACATCTATATAAGTATGGTCCTGCATAATAAATAAATATTAAATATGTATTTTCTACAAGTATTTATTTACCTATGCATGCATATTACTTATAAGTTAATAAAGAGGGATTTCTTATGATTGAATCAGAATTATGTTGACTATATAAAACCCACCCTATTGAAAGGGCCAGGGTGAAGTGGTAGGGGCCAAAAAATCCCACTTGTGGCCTTTTCTCAATTCCTCAAGAAGGAAGGGCCAAGGGTGAAGTGGTAGGAGCCCAAAAAGCCCACTTGCAACCTTTTCCCAATCCCATATGGTGGCAAGTGTCTTTATGGGATTATACATTGATGGGGGAAAGTAGATTCAAGTCACCAAGGGGGAGGGATGTGGTATACACCCTCTTAGGCTTGACATATGGCTTTGGGCGAACCCATCATGTCCCTTCTCCCAATTTCTTAATATGTTGCATTATTGATAATCTATGAATGTGATGCAATTATCTAACCCTAACAAGCATGCATACACATTTGTGAGTGTTGTTCATGTGGTGAATGTAGGATTCAATCCAAGATTACATCATTAAAGAGACTTATCTAATAAGGTGAAAACCCTAACCCTAATTTGTTGTAATTTTTGATCAATAGGAAAATTCTAGGGAAAATTAGGATTAGGGACATTACAATGGTATCAGAGAATCTTTCCTTCCATCTTGTGTATACTTCATGTATTATATGTTTTCATGTGTGTGCTTCATACTTCTTGTGTATACTTCATGTATTATGTGTATTCATGTGTATGCTTCATGCTTCTTGTGTATGATTTACATATTACGTGTATTCACATGTATGCATCATGCTTCCTATGTATGCTTTATGTATTGTGTGTATTCACATGTATGCTTCATGCTTCCCATGTATACTTTATGTATTAATGTGTATTCAAGTGAATACTTTGCATACCTTGTATTCAAGTGTATACCTTGTGATGTATGTGCATTCAAGTGTATACTTTGTGGCTTATGTGTATTCAAGTGTATACCTTGTGACTTACATGTATTCAAGTGCATACTTTGTGACTTATGTGAATTCAAGTGTATAACTATAGTGTAGAAAATTGTACTCCCTTCTTGGAGATGGTACAATTTCACACTTAGGACCTATTTTAGCACCCTTGCATTCATAACCCTTTAAATCATCATTAACAGGCCCTTAATACCCTTTATTTTGGATCTCAAGGCTTATTTCGACTAAAATCCCAACAAAATCAGCAAAGAAATTCAATTTTATAGCTCTACATTTACTCACCCCAAAAATTTAGGGTGGGACTCATATGCCACATGGGGAATATGAGTCCCCCTAGGTGGGACCCAAATGCCACAAGTGGCATATGAGTCCCGTGTGGCCCCTTTTTAGGGTTTGAGTGGGAAATTAAGGTTTTTAATTCAATTTTTTGGTTGATGTCAACATTTGAGATCTAATAAATGATAAATTAGATGAAGTTCCTTTATAAACAAGGTTTCAAATCATTATTTTCATCTATAAAAGTAATTCAAGGTCTAAGAATTCATCATATCAACTTGAGCACTCAAGCATACTTTTACAAGAGCATTCAAGAGCAAGTAGCAAGCAAAGTTGAACTCTTGGAGCAACATTATAGTGTTTTTTCAGATCTTCAAGATATTTTCATTCAAGATCTAGCATTATCAAGGATTGATGATGGTTGTCTATAGTGAATCATGATGGATTCTAGGTTGGGGGGATGCAACTAGCCATCAATCCAAGCCCAATGAATTATTTCCTAAGTGATTCCATCCTCCATTATCATTCTATTTTCAACCTAAAGGAAGGTACATGCATTATTGTGACTTATTATGGTGATTAGGGATCTCCCAAAGTGAATCACAATCTTTACATTTCATTCATGCATCTTATTCTAACACTTTAGAATAGGGTTTTATGGAATTTTAGATCTCCTAATCTTAGATGCACTTAAGATTAGGGTTTGCATTCACTTTTACTTTCAATATCCATTGTTTCTTTCAAGGTTTAACTACCAAACTAGGGGTTTGACCAAGGAAAACCACCCATAAGAAAATCAATACAATATTCTATTTTGTAGGCTTTTTAACAAGTTTAGATCTAGAAATAAAGTTGGGAAGAAAGAGTAGATATAGAAGAAAAGATTCAGACCTTGACCTTCCAAAAAAGAAAAACAAGATTGATACACCACTTGCGGTGTATGAGTCATGGTATAGTAGATTTTTTAGGTTTTTGCACAAAAACCCTAATCTAGGATTTAGACTTGTCACTGCTAGATTCTAGTTTCTACACAAAAACCCTAATCTAGGACTAAATTTCCCAACATCTTATAGTATGAGTACCGGTAGGAATTAAAATCAACACTTTTAGGATTTTAGACCTTCATTCAAGCCTCTTCAAGTTTCCAGGTGCACCTCTATACTTTCTTAGTTTATTGTTTTGATTTGTATTCATTTTTAATTCATTTAGTTAAGTCTTGCTTCTCATTTACATTTCTTGTCTTTCCAAGCCATAGCTTGGTGGTGAACCCCTCTTTAGTATTTAATCACACCCCAGGACACCTTATTGTAGATCTCTTTCCCTCATTTCTATCTCTTGATTGAGATCTCTAAGGTATCCTTGAATGAACTAAGTGAAATAGGTCCTAAATCCAAGTTTCGTCTCCTAAAAGATAGAACACCTATTTCCTAGGTTCCATTTTGGTGAACCTAGCCTTTATAACACTTTATTTCTAGTTTGGAGTGCATCATAGTCCTATATATAGCTTACATTAGCTTCACATTAGTTAATTTGAATTTAGGGTTTCAAAATCTTGCATTAGTGAAAGTGCATATAGGTTGCATTTTTGCCTCTTTCATCATTGAAATTCAATTGAAATTTGTAATTACATGCATAGACATTATTTAAACCAAAAAACCTAACATTCAGTTAGAATTTTCTAAAATTTGTGCAAAAACCCTAATCTGGGACTCATATGCCCCCTTGGGTGATTTAGTCCCAGTGCAGGTGGTTTTGCCCAAATTCTGGGTATTCTGTGTGGACTGCTCATCAACATTTGAACCCTTGAAAAATCCTAAATAAGACTTATATGCCCTCTGGCCAATTTTTTCATGTATTAGGTCTGAAACTAAAACACCCACTCAGATATGAAGGTAAATGAATTTTACTCAAACATGCAAGAGGTAATGGTGATAATAGTTGAAATTTATTGACATAAAGCTTGAAGTAACCTTTACAATGATAGATTGCAAGAGTTGAAGGTTTGCAAAATAAAAATCCTAAAGGGGTTGAAGGAAGAATGCATAATAATGATACAATATTTTCCTTTATATTTCAAGCATAACCAAGATTTGAAATTAAAATCCTAAACCTAACCTAACTAGAAAGATGAATGTGATTAGATAAAAGATCTGAATTACACTTACATAAAGCAACCGCCAAGCCATTAAGGGATTTGAAATCTCAAACAAGTCCTAGATAATGAATACCATGAATGCAGGGATGTGTTCGCGCAAATTATACAACAAAATCCAAGCCAACATACCTTGGAAAAAGAATATGGCCTTTGCAACACATCAGGGAGTAATGGTATTGCCTAGAAATGAAAAGAAACATTTAAAAAGCATGGAAAAATAATCTAGGTCAATTAGATTTGATCTGATAGCTAAGAATTGTTGTTGAACCATTACTTCTACAAATCTACTGCAAACAGGAGCAATTGACTGTTGAATTTTGAATGTTGGCTGTTCGATTGGAGATGGATGGTCAAGATCAGATCCTCAATGAACTTTAAAACGTGGTCATTGATCATAGGAGAAATAAGATCAACAACCATTGTGCATCTTCAATACATTACTTATTCCTTTAAGAGAACAAGACATCAATCCATGATACATTGGAGGCTAGCGATGTAACGGAAAACTGCCACCTGTTGCTCAGGATGCATGTTGCACTATCACTCCATTATACATCAAACCTAGACCCACCATGTCATTGCCATCACACATTACAAGAAGCACCAACCTATCGAGATATTGAAGGGACAAAAAAATAGGTCCAACTAACATACATCATTCCCTCTAATGAAGATAACTTTCCATCCATCGCACACCATGCAAAGGACTTATGCTTTATGTTTATGACCATGATGTGAAGGATGCTAGCGATGGACGTTTGATCACCATTCTTAAATCTGGGCCCCTAATCACTTGATCATCACTCATAATGCAAAGGACTTCAACCCTTTGGAACACAATCGTGATGCACTAGAGGATAGAAATGACCATTAGATGATCATTCTTCATTGCCCATCATTGATCCTCAACCATTGCACATTGCAAGAAGCTCAACACTTTTCATTTCACAAAAGTGATGTGAAATGATGGTGTGAAGTTTGTTAGATCCTCTTAAACTAAATTTGAGCCATTGAGACCATACAAAGCAAACCAAGACCTTAGTCCCACCATAACAACTATTGCCTACCCGCTATCCAGCTATATACACCTAAAATCGGTCAAGACATTTAATTAATTAAATACTAGTTATTTAATTAAAATTTCATCTACTTATAAATAAATTCAATTTATTTATATAGTTCATATCTTCTAATTCTCCAAATCTAAATTCACATTCCTCTAATTTAATTAAATAAATTTTTTTCTATAGTTTGTTTTATTTAATTAATTTTCGCTAATCCCAAATTTGGAATTCAAGCACATCTCTACAAATTTTCATGCCACCTCACCAAGGTCACATGAAATTAAATAATTTTAATTTTTAAATTAGAATTATCTTCAATAAACTTTCAAACACATGGCTTATTCCTCACACACTTCTTCAACAAAATTTGAACACATGGATTATTTCTCACACACTTGATTCCTTCATCCATTTGGCATGTTGTATTTGGTCAAGGGAACATCCTTCTTTATTCTCTCCATCTCCATTGTTCATCCCTAATGTTTGAATCTAGACCATCGATCATTTCCACATCACAAGATGCTTGGAAAATCCTATAAATACAACCCTTTGCTATAGTTTTTGGCATCCCACATTTGAGTAGAGTTATCATGCAGGAATAGCTTTAGAGCATTGGAGAATTTGGAGTCTTATAGCATTGTTTAGAATTTTAACAAGTTTGCATTGTAGCATCATGTTGAATTAGAATCACGTTTTGCTTTATAATTTCATTTTAAATCATGTTTTGCTTTATAGTTGCATTTTAAATCATCATATCAATGGTTATTTGATCATATGCAGAATCATTTTAGCTTCTTATCATAGCATTTGCATCACATAAGTTAGCAACACTATCCATATTTGTCAATATCCTCATTAACATTGCATTATGGCTTTCATCACTTAATTTCATGAAGGAACTTCGATTTCTTGCATTTAGAACAACATCTCGTTTCTCAAGTTGTCATTTTAACAACAATAGTGCACATACAAAATCTGAGAGCCAATATGGTTTAATAAATCCTTGAGAATAGAGGACAATGGAATGTTTTTAAAGATTTGTTTAACTACAATTTAGAGTATTTTCTTTAATTCAAATCTTTACTATAATATGTCTCATTGGTGTTTGTGTTGATTAACTAACTCTCTCGCATTTGACACACAAACCTGCTATTCTTTCAGAATGTTGAAGGGAATACAAAATAGCTCCCTTCAACATTGTATTGTCTCCTCAATGAAGGGATCCTACTACCCATCATACATTGTGCAAACCAGTCCACTTCCTTGCTTCACAAAAATGATGTGAAGCAAGGGCACAATGCCACCTCAACGGTTGGATGTTTATTGTTTAATCTCAACCCTTCATCACTCATCACGTAAATGAAATGGGAGGTAGAATGCTTGTAGCAATACAAAGGCAAGGCATGATGCAAAGAAAGAAAATCCATCACTAATTGCTACTTTGTTTCAATAGGTATTTATCAATCCATGATGTGAAGAGAGCTAGCAAAATGCAGGAAATACTAGTGCATCGCTCATCGTTGAAACAAAGCCGATGAGGGAAAGTCAATCTGCAGTGTGCTTGAGGCCAGTGATGGGAAATCACTTAAGTGATGTATTTTTCACATATGCTCAAGGTAGTTTTAAAATTGGGGTCGCGCCTAGGTAACATAAGGTTATGTAATTTAGAACATTCAGACCTAGGGAAAAAAGTTAGACTCGGGTGAAAATATTTCAAGACCCACAGACATAAGATTTAGGACAAATATTTGAATGGGGGTGACCAATAAGACAATGATGAAGGGACCCATCAAAATATGGCTTCAACAGATGTAATTTATAACTAAATGATTGATAACTAGCTACAAACAGTCAATAGAGGAATATAACAAAAGTGTCCACCAAGACCAGGGGGTTTAGGATTTAAGCATATGAAGGTTTTGGAAGCCCTAACTTGAAAATTAAAAACATTAAATTGGATACAATTGAGGAATTTAGGAACCTCAAAGACCTGAATTCATCAAATAAACATGGATTTCAATAGGATGCATAGATAGGATCTCTCAGATCAAATATAAATGATGCATCCAAGGGTGGCATAAAATATGTCAATAGTATCATTGCATTTCAGATTTATTTAGGGTGTTTTGACTTATTCAGTTAATTGGATCTTATCATTGTCATATAGGAATCATACTATGATGCACTTGAGTAGGGTTTCTTTGCACCTTAGCTCATAAAAAATTTAGACACACATAAGGTTAGGGATCACACACTATCTTTTATTAGATCTTTATCTTTTTATCAAGGTTTAATTACCAAACTAGTGTTTGAACAAGGCAAACCCCCATACAAACAAACAAACAATTTCTTTTTTCATAATTATTGCAGATTCATAATTGAAGATGAATATTTTTAGGTACAGGAACAAAGAGCAAATAGAGGACTACAATATCATATTTTGAAGTTTCAAGAAGGATTGCAAAGAACCATTCACCTGGGGGTAAACTAGTCCCTTAGCACATTCTAGAATCAAATTTTGGTGGCATGTATATACCATCAAACATCTCCCAAATCTACCTACAAAGTTTTGTAACAGTCTATTTATCTTCGTGAATTTGCATTTCATATATTATCTCCTATAGTTCAATTATTTTAATCATTCCAAATTTGTTTCAAATCCTTCCTAATCGTTCCCAAGCCCTAAAGAATCACCAACTCAAGTTTGATTGACTCGCCATTTAGGTTGAAATTCAATCTCTTGATCTTGTGGTTGTATTCTATTGAAATCCCTAGGAAAATAGGGGAAGTGGAGCATCTAGGTTTATACATCTTATCCCATTTCCCCCATTTTCCACATTTCAAATTTAAGATTTTGAATGGCTAAAAATTTTAGGAAAAAGTGATGTTAAGTTGATGTCAAGAAAAAATAGCAAATAATTTTATTTTCCCCTAAAAAAAATTCCCAAATAGATAACTTCAATTTCTAGTGCATGGAAAAAATAATTACAAATTTTGATATATATTTTCCTCATAATAATGTTTTAAAGTCAAATGTACTATAATTTGATAGTTTTCATTTGACGTCAACTATTGTATATATTTTTTATTTTCAAAAAATAAATTATACCCTTCTGAATAGGATTCTCTCCTCTAGTGCACCATATATTTTGCAAATTGTTCTAATATGAACATTTTAGATCAGCTTTATTTTTTATTTTAACAACTTGCATTATTTAAAATAAAAGACATTGAAAATAGTCAAAAAATCATATATATATATATTTGGATTCTTGATTCCAAGCTATACAAAAGGGTATTTTTAGTTTTTTAAAAATCATTTTGAATGAAGAAATATCATGTTCAAGTGGAAATTTTCAAAAATTTCTAAAAAATATGAGGTCATTACCAACAAGAATGCCACATAGATAGTTTCAGTAGAAAGGGTTTTGAACAAATCCTTTTTCCTAAAACCCTTTTTATCAAAAATTTACACATAAATTGAGTTGTATTTTAAAGCAATAAAAGGAAAAATTCAAATTTTGTAGTTTCGAGCAAAAAGGTTTCACTTGAAACTCTATGTGCCACATATAGACCATATAGTTTTAGGTGAAACTATTTCAACTAAAACTGTTTAGGTTGAAACTTATTCACTCATAGTGTTTTTGCTTTTACCTTACTTTCTTAGTGTTTTTCTCCACATTCTACCACAATTGAATGCTATGGCATACTAGTGAATACATTCAAAAGTATATTTTATTTTAATAGTGAAATAACCACTACCCTAATAAAACATAATCAAGATGTGGCCAATTTATGCTCTATACACAATAATACAAAAGACAATATAGATGTTAGACTCCTAGCCACATCCTTAAAAGGAAAGGAATTGCAATGATACAAAGGTTTTCAGACTAACTCCATTCAAAATTGTGATGAGCAAGGGGTAAAGTTGTGTGAGTAATTTAAAGATAAAGTGATCATCGATCACTTGTAGAACTATTGAAAACAATTAAGAGGGTTACCATGAATTAATGTGAGATTTTAACTTCAAATTTTAGAAGACTTGGGATAGATTCACTACCTTGGTGAAACCTTCTCTAAATGATGCCTTCCTATACTAAACTAAGGCCTCTTAATAGTGATTTTTTTGCTATGATATAGTCTACGGATGGAGTGACTTTTTTGAATGCATATGACATTTCCATAAAAGAAAAAAAATGTCTTATATAGATGGGGAAATAGCTCCAAGTCCACCAATGCATATATTCCTAGAGTATCCACCACAATATATCATATTAGCTCCTATTCCAATTGCATCTACTAATTAGTTTCCTACTTCTATTGCGCCTTCAAATGAAATGCATGAGGCTAAATCCTCACTACAAAATTTTGGTAATGAGTTAGTGACTACAAAGAGGAAAAAAGATCAAAATAAAAGAACCTACCAACCTCAAGGTCAAAGATACTAGAAAAATAGATAGCCATATCAAGGGAAAACCCAATGGAATTGTGTTAAACCCTTGAACACTATCAATCCCAATGCTATAGACACATAAAAATCTATTGTTCCAATTTAGAGAAACTTAGCTTAAGAACAAAAAATATGGTGTTATTCATAAAATTGATCACATAATCAAAATTTTGATTAGAATGGATAATTTGTGTAGGCTTTAACTATTCAAAGTGAACCTTCAACTTCAGGACAACAATTTGATACAAATCAAGAAAGTGTTGTTAGAAAAGAACACATGCTAGGAGATTCTACATTGGTCAACTGATAGGAAGTGTATTTATGCAGCCTAAAGAAAATAAGTTTTGATGTGGTGGCTCATAAAACAAGGTCAAAGAAACTTAGATAAATGGGTAGTGGGATAAATCCCATAATGGGCCAGCCATCAACTTCACAACAACTCCAAGATACTACAATTTCTAGTACATTGGGTAATGTGAATGTGTTAAAACTATATTATATTTTTAGTAAAAGAAACAAAGCACACAATCAATAGTGAATCAATCGAGAAAAAAATTTAGATCTTGTTGTTCTAAAATTTCCCTCAAAGGTTAGAAATTTTCCTTTTAATGTACTTTATCAAATGAAGAAATCTAACCTAAATGTGGCCATGTGGGAGGATCTATCTATTCCATCCAAAAAGGACTTGTTACAATAAGCTTTGGAATGGTTTAAGTTGCCAAATGATATCTCAAGAAAAGAAGGAAATATAGTTATGTAACAAACTGAGTACAACCCAAGGGAGAAAGGAATTCAAGTAAGATCAATAAGCCATCTCCCTTTGACCTATCCTTGATTATTGGTGATCATATAGTTCATAATTGTATGATTGATTTAGGGGATAGTAGTTCTAGTATGCCCAAGAAGTTAGCTGATTCTTTTGGCATTAAATATGAGCTTGTGACTATTGGAGTTGTGCAAATGGATGACACTATTGTTAAAATAGTTGGGGTCATTAAAGATTTAAAACTAAGCTTGTACACATTCCTTGATGTACTATATTGCAAGATATATCAATGATTGACCTCCTTTCTTTTCTATATGCTTATATAGATAATTCACTACCAAAAATGGTAGATTCCTATCTTCCAATTGGTCCTACATGTTATTTATGACAAAATATAGTACTAAAGTAACCATATGTGCAGAGCCAATTGAAAAAAATCACATTGGACCTTATACTCTCAACCCCATCAATATGAACTACACATTATAGGTTCAAGGGGAAGAGTGTAATATTAATGAGTCTATAACTCCTCTAGAAGAGTTTCCTAATTGTCTACTAAATGAATTGGGAAACACTTCCAAATTGACCCATTTAATGAGGCAAAGAGACTGAGTTGGGCACTTACTACATACATGACAAAGATACTCCTATTCCCAACCTCATGAAGACTCAAGAGACACAAATGGGTTGTGGAAACTATATTTTGATGCTTCAAGAAATAAAATGGTGTTGGTGTTAGTGTAGTTCTAGTATCTTCAAGTGATTCAAGAAGTATTTTATCTCATTTAGACTTTATTTCAGTTGCACTAATAGCATGGATGAGTATAAGTCCCTCACCCAAACCCTCCAAATTGCACTAAAAATATAAAAAAATTGTAGGTATTTGGATATAGTGAGTTGGTCATCAACCGAATCAAAACTCTGAGCATCACTAAAAATAATCTTCTCAAATCCTACAAACATAGAGCTTTGGATTTGATTGAGGGTTTTGTGGGATTTGACATCTAGACTATTCCTAGAAATTGGAATAAATGTGTTGGCATACTTGTAGTAGTTGGTTCTTAATTTGGCATACGACCACATGTTGCAAGAAATAAATAACAACATATCAAGCTTGTTATTGGGCTTGATGTTCTAAATAACTAGGTAAATTGGTAAGCCTTCAAAAGTGATTAGAAAATTTTCAACTTCCTATAGAATGAAGTATTTTTTTTTGTTAAGAGTCAACCCATGTTTTGATTATATAAAATGGGAAAGGGCTTGAACCCATTATAGAACAGTCATCAAGGAAAGCAAGACAAATCTCACCAAAAGTGAGACTAGGAAAGACCAAAAAATACCAATACTTTTGACTGGAGCATAGAACCAAAAAGAAGCAAGGAACAAGGGTCTCAACCCTATACAAAAAACTTATCCAATAAGTCTTAAGAATCAGAAATGGATGAGGTATAAGAGGAAACTTTCCACCTACTTGAATGATAGTCTAGGTGATACTATCATCCGGAAACCCACTGCTAGGGGGAGCAGGAGACAACCCCAAGGGATGACCATCAACACACAAAGGTAGAATAGAATAAAAACAAGTAAAATAGTAGTCACCATCCCCAAGAAAACCATAAAGTTGAGTAGAAGCAGTTGGTGGAACAAGTAAAACAAACTAAGGAAAATAAACTCCTATAGGGTCCTCATGACATGAAAAATCTGCACCAAGAGTAATATGCTTATTAGAATATTGAGAGGAGGAGACATCCATTGAGGATACAAAAATAAATTTAAATAGTAGACCATAATTAGAATTCTTCCACCAAGTAATCACACCTTTATGATGCAAGAGATAAAAATTCAAAGCTAGATGACTAGTAGTGAAGCAATGTTAGCACCTACAAGGAAGGCCCTCATAATCAAGTATTTAAGACCAAGACTGATCCCCAACCAATAGAAACACCTCCTCATGAAGAGGTATGGAGATCTATTATAAATATCGACTAGAATGTGAGAAAAGTTTGAATTTCCCATGAAAGAAGTGGAATCTTGATCAACCTTCAAGAAGTGATGAATATATTTTCTAATGGATTCATTATAAGACTCCTCCAAAAACTGGAGAGGAATATTCAAAAGTCTAACCTATACCATACATTGATTGGTTTAGTAAGGGGGTTGAAGCCAGATGCCCATGGTTTGAGTGAGTTTGAGCGCTCATCCCAAGCCCAAAATTAACCTAGCATCAAACAATAGTCCTAAAAAGAAGCACATGAAGTATTGAAAATCCTTTAACATAAGGAAAGAGCTTAGTATTGCCAACACTAAGTATTGGACTAATGACTAGTATCTCCCTTCAGATTTAGAATATGGACTAACCTCCTCCCATAGATCCATTTATCTCTAGCATTTGTATAGGGAATTCATAGGTCGATCTTTTTGGCATAATGGTAAACATGCTCCAACAAATGGTATAATATCCATGGCCGTGGGTTTGAATCCTCTCAAGTGATGTAACACCTCACCACACAACCCCAAAGGAAACTAATACATCTCACATTTATGGCACAATTTTTTTTTATGTAACTAACATGCAACATACTATTAACATGCAACACTTGAAATGAATCTATACAAGTGTAAAACATATGATAAAGTCCCTTGGGGAACTTACATGACGAAATTACATTACGAATCAACATCTATAACATTACATGAAAGATAGACATACACCAATAACCATAAGATAATAACATGAGCATGGACAATACATTAATAACATGAAGATACATTGCTCAAGGTTTACATCAATACAATGCTACTTCCCAACATGAATGGGAAGAGTATAATAACATGGAATAATAAAAATGATATGAATGAGTACAAATCATCAATACTGGTTCCAACACTGGTATATCTCTAGAGTCACTACAATTGGTACAACTCTGCATAACTCGATCCTCAGTTGGGGACCCAATGGGGTGCATAGCATGTTCCACCTGACCACGTGGACCCAAAGGCCCACCCCCTATGCTAGGAGATGACAAGGAGGACCTCAACGAATACCATAAAAGAGACAAGGTTTACAAGAATTCATGACATGAGCAACAATAACATAAGGTAACCTCCAACACAAGAAATAACTAACACAAGACAACATAACAAACCATCAACAAATACATGACAACATTCGCTTTTAGAGGCTCAAGAACAATAAGAGGGGAACAACAACATACAAGGTTGTTAAAGGGTCGAGTGTCATCACATAGGTAGCGATGGGTTACCTTGGCGTAACCTTCCTAGGCTTCAGACCCCCATCCTGGGTTTCCATGGTAACCTCTACCGGTCGCTGGATCGCCATGCTCGCTATGCGGGATCAACATACCTTGCAAGATTACTATGCAGAAGCAAGGCAATTGATCTTTCCATTCTAGGTCTTCCCACTCATCCCAAGCCTAAACGAGCACTTGAGCCCATGAATGAGGCCACATTATTTGAATTAATGTGTGTAACTACCCAAGCCCCCTAATTAATTAAGTTATCACTTGATTAAACTCACAATGGTTTATCCTGGACTAGCCACTTTGGGCATCGGCCCCCACTGAGAGCCACTTCCCCAACTAATAATAAAAACCAATAAACATAAACAGGGCAAGCCTACTTGCACAAACTAGAAAAACCATATAAATATGCACATAAACGAGGCATGCAATAGCTCACACAAGATCTCCATTAAAAACCATTTCCACCGTGCAAGGCTCAAACCCACATAAACACAATCCAAGTGTAAAGGTCAACCATCACCAAATAACAAAATCATGAAACCACCCACTTACAGGTGAAACAACATAAAACTAAAATAAATACTTCAAGCTTGATATGGGTTATCCAAGGCGGGTCCTCCTAGGTCACCGACCCCCATACCAACCTTTACAAGAAAGAATCATATCCCCTCAATCCTTTGGAAGACCAAATCACTAACACACTAGCTTATGAAATAGCAACAATAGTGCAAGATCTCTAAGACTAATCTCAATCCATAATTCACAAATAACAACCTTCAACAAAGTCAACAATCACGACAATGATAACAAGCAATAAAAAATTAACCCACTTAAACAATAAAATCAATCATGATAATGATCATAAGTTTTCTAGACAACTAACCATATAGAGAACTTAAAAATCAACCATTAAATGAATATAAGGGAATTTTACATCCAAAAGATCAATGATTTTCATTCTTTTCTAGAGGCCCTTCGTTAATCAAAAGCATTCAATTATCTAAATAAACACACAAATTCAATACACTTAAATATATACTCAAACCGCTTATTTGAAATGATTAAAATATCCAATACGTTTATACACAATTTTACACAAGGGACACCCACTTCAACAATTATACAAACACTTAATCCCAATTCAAGACATACTCATTCTCAATCATGAAGCCATTCACAACTCTTGCAATAAAACATACAACTTAACGATCAAATAATCCATAACATGGTAATGCACTCAGAGCTAACGTTCAAGTTAACTTCATGAGAGGGAGGCATGAATCTAGTCAATTTTCCTATTAGATAATTGAGATGAGAATCACTTGAATCAAACCCAAATAAAGATTATATAGTTTTAAATTCCCTACATACAAACTCCATACAAAAATTTCATAATTAATAATTATAACAACACTTATTTTAAGTAGCTAATTCCATATCAATAATAGAGTAATTCCAAAAGAAATCATCACTCACGAACCATCCAAAGATATCCTAGTACATCTATTTAACAAATCCCTCATTTATCCAAAAGTAACTACACCAATTTCGTTTCTTTCAACCGTTCTCCTTATATAACCATAGCACACACACACGTACATACATACATACATACATACATACATACATATACACACACACATATAAATATCATGTATACATTTTATTTAGAACATGAAATTTTCAATATAGTAGATTATACAAACATATCTCAACACGATACATTGTTAGTGTGATTACATGAAATATTTGCAATATTTAAAGCTTCATAGGTAATATACTATGAGCATGAACTAATACGTATAAAATAAAAGATGGCTACCCAATTCCTATGGTCTAAAATAAATAAATAGATTCAAAATAAAATATAAAAGTAAAAATCCTTTAATAATATTACATTTATGTCAATCCTTATGTTAGGATGATCAATGTTTCTCAATGTTGCTACGACCTAATCGCTAAGCCCATCATTCAAGTTAAGGAAAAAATCCAACAATACAAACACACAATTGCATGCATGTTTGTGGAATTTAGTGTAGCCATGTCAATTTGTACTGCATGTGTGCATCATGGAATATAGATATTTGTGATCAAAAGTTTATGTCAGCAACTTGGACAAGCTCTCTGCCTTTGTAAATGTCTGCTATATCTGAGTACAAGTTGGCTAGAATAGCTGTCATTTTGGGGTCTTCATTTTGTTTGTTTGTTTGTGCCCAACAATAGATTTATGTAACCTGACTTATGATAGATGAAGTTTTCATACCTGGATTGACATAGAGATTCCTTATGTTGTTTTATTATAGACCTAATTTTTAGTTTATGACATAAAATATGGAAATGTATTCAAATCACATCTCATGCTAAATAGGGACCTAGAGAACAATATTTGTGACATAATGATTTTGCACCTAATTAAGAGTGCAATCATCATGTATGATAACCTAATTTATCTAAGATAATATATATATATACCTGTAACTTTTCCTTTTCTTTCTATTAATCTTCCAATTTACCTATGACATTTAAGCTAGAATTGTTCTTCAACAATGACCCTCATAAATAGAATTATGTCTTTATGGAATTAAGGAATCCTATGCAGAAGCAATCTTAGATGCTTTTGTTCATGGCACAAGTCTTTTCATCTCTTGGTAACAACAACATGCCATTGATTTCCCTCATCACACTAGTAGCCATGATGGAAGTGCCCACAAATTAGAATACAAATTAATATTCTCATCTTCTTCTTGTTGCCATTGTGATTCAATTTAATCTTTAACTCTGAATTGCTTGTAATGGGTTTAAGGAACGTGGACTTCATTTGCAAAGAATGAATTAAGATGGTTATGAGAAATGTGGCAAAGATAATAAAAGTCTTTACAATACAATCTATATTTTGTAACAATAATACAATTTCCTCATAGCGAGCACTTTCATGGCTATATCGGGTTACTACCAACATGCACACAAGAATAAGTTATGTGGCCACCTAAATGACACAACAAATGATAGTTATATACACCATTTACTATATGATAGTAACCCCTATCCTAATGGTGTTGAAAACTAACATGGTAGCCGCTCATCAGGTATTTTAAACAAAATCATTGATTCATTACTTTTCATGATCTTGAATCTTTTGCATGATTTGGCTTTGAAGCTTGTAAACCAAATTATAGAGGATGTATAATAACATGTTTGAGGCTAGTATGTTGGAGCCATAGTGTCTTGTGATTACCATAAGAATGTAGCAAGCTTGTTCTCGCCCTATGCCTGCTCTAACAACTGCTTACATTAATTTAACCATCATGTTTATGGTTGTTTATCTTTTACTCAACCCCATTTGAGCCCACTTGAGCAGAGAGTAGACTAGTAAAGGTTTTCAAGTCAGGCTTTACACCCACCAGTTGCATTTACTTAAAAGTTTTGAAGGCCTCTTCAATGAATCCATTTCAGTGCACATCTAGCAACCATTGTTGTCCTTGAGACCACGTTTCTTTGTGGCATTCTGTCAAACAGTTCATGTTCCTTGTCTAGGCTTCCCTTTTTCAGACATGCTTGTTGGGGTTAGTTGCAGCTAGGGTATGTGCAAGATCATGATGGGCCAAAAAGTGGTGATATGATGGGTATGTTTAGGGTATGTGGCTGGCGACTTTTTTTTACCCAAAATTGATGAAACGAAAAGGGTTTTTAAAGGAGATTCTCAACTTCCCACCAATATAAATTATGCTTTACTTTGAATTTAATAAATAATTATTATTTATTTTCTTTTTGAATTATGACTAAAGTATTGATTGATAGGCTGATTGAAAAACATCTATAGCATTCAAACGGTATCACATTTTTTGAATTTGAAACATGCGCCACATTCTCTGCTTCACATAATATAGGATTAAAAAAAAATGAATTTCATGAAGTTTTGACCAAGTTAAGGTGGTCAAACGTATGAGTTTTTTATATTTTTTAAAAGTCAATGTAATAAAAAATTCATAATTAATTATTTACTTGAAAAAAATGACAAAAAAATATGCATCACATCACGACATGAGTCCTCTACTTATATCTAAAATCTCATAAAATAGTGTTATCATTTTATTGTGGTTAGGGTGGTTAGACAAACACACACTTCTTATTTTTTCCCTGAAATTTAAGTGCTACTGCATTGAAATTTCAAATTTTCACCAAATAGATTTTTTTAAAAATAAACCTAGTAGTTTAGGAACTATATTCAATCTGCTACAAATTCTATTCTTACATATTTTTGAAATAATATAAATAACTTATTCAAATTTCTACATCAAGTTTCTTAACTTTGATTTTTCTAATTTTTTCGCCACTTAAGGGCCTATTTTTCCATGATGATTCTGCACATACTTGCTACAACATCTACAAAATTCCTCTATCATCATCATTTGATGAATGTCCATACCTTGTTCTAAAGCTCCCATGTTTGCATAGGCTGTGAGGATGCTAACAAAGGCTATGTTTTTTTGTGCTTTTCATGTCATCTAGTTTTGGATCCTTAGTGATTCTCATTGTCATCTCAAATATTTCTGCCTAGATCATCTCCATGTGGTAGAAGGCCACTACTCTATTATCAAAATACATTAATATCATTTGCATCTACACTTTCTTATTGTTGGTACTATCGGTTGAGGAGTTTTCCATAACTTTTGGATTTTGAAAATGGGGAAGGAGAAGAATTCAAGAGGTAGATGGTCCTGGTTGCTTAATGTTCTTTGTGATCTTGGGAGTGGTCCTGCATCAATTTCCACCATAAGTCTCCACCCCTAACATGGTATTAGAGCCTAGGTTCATACACTGGGCACTATGAGCCCATTACATTGACCTAGTTGCTATTACTCTGGAGGTTATGTATTTTATTTTGTGTCTTTTGCATGTAGCAACTTGAGTTTGTCCCTAGGTGGTGTTGGTCCAAAGGTGCAAAAAACAGGCGGAAAGGATATGACCCTTGGTGTAGTGCACAATGCATCGATATTCTTCCTACCAGGAATGCATTTTGGGACCCTTGTGGTGTGTTCCCTGTGTAATGAATTTGAGTGTGTATGTGGTGTGTGTGTTTAAATCTGAAATTTTGTGAGTTTTGAAGTGATAAATTATGCTTTTGTTTCTAAAAAGGCGTAAAAATATGATCTTATGTCACATATGTAGTGAGATTTTATGCTGAGTAATGAATAGAATGGAATACCTGATGTGTAAATGATGAAGTTTAACCAAACATGTGTACCTTGGCAATGAATTAGCATGAATGACTAGTACTAATGTGTTATGTTTCCACCTTAGTTTGTGGTTTTCAAGTAGTTGGCTTTGAATCTTGAAGATGAATGTAATTAATTGGTTATGTTTAACAAGTGGATTTAATAATATGGTTGCATCTTATTAGTAATTATTATTGATGATCATTTATGATGTCTCACTAATAGTAGAGTGTTAGAAGGACGATGTTGTATCACTCATTCATGAGAGGTATATGACATGACAATTCCCTTTACACAAGGTTGATTTTATATTATATATATATATATTGTACAAGTATAGATTCATTTCAAGTGTTGCATGTTAACAATATGTTGCATGTTAGTTAAAAAAATTTGTGCCATAAATGTGAGATGTATTAGTTTCCTTTGTGGTTGTGTGGTGGGGAGTTACAAGTGACACTAAGGGGGATTATTGGACTAATCATTAGTATCTCCCTTCAGATTCAAGACATGGACTACTGCCTCCCATGGATCCATTTATCTCTGGAATTTATATCTGGTGTTAACAAGTCAATCTTTTGGTACAACAACAAATGTGTTCCAACACTAAAGACCTCCAAGAATCCAAAATCTATTTGTGTAGATTAGTAGAGAGGGCCAAATTTTGGAAAAATGAAACACCAAACATCTAGACTAATAAAAACCCTCATTTTCAACAATTTTTGCACCACAAACCACCACTAGGGAAGGTTTGGCAGCAAGAGGGTGAACAAGTCCAAACCTAGTTACCAAAGCATAATTGTGACCTACTAAATAAGTAGACACGAATGGATGGGAAAAAAGGGGCTGAACCCACAAGGGAGGCATGAGTAGGAGAGGTTGCAATAGGAGGCATGTGACTAGAAACGTTGGAGCTGATGCATAACACCTATAATGCTATTTTAGAATCAACCCATGTTACAAAGCTAGTATGGAGATCAAATTGTACACAAACACCAACAAGTTGTGAAAGAGTATTATCATCCTAGAAGGAATATTTAACACTAATGAATAGCTAAAAGATAAAATTATTAGCCTATCTATAAAGAAGGGTGATTACAAACCTATAGTTGTAACAAAGGGCAAGTCATTAAACCTAGGAAGGGTATGCTCTACAAGTTAGAACAAAAAAGTTTATGATGATGTATTTGCATGGATATATGAATATCTGAAGGTTTTGAACCAATCCTAGAGTAGTATACCATATATTTAAACCTAGGGGTATGTGTGGGATCATCATAGAAAAAATAGGCCCTTAAGTGGTGAAAAATTTAGAAAAATCAAAGTTAGGCAATTTGACTTAAAATTTTGAATAAGTTGTCTATATTATTTCAAAAATATGTAAGAATAGAATCTGTAGCAAATTGAATGTAGTTTCTAAATTACTAGGTTTATTTAAAAATTAAAAAAAACTATTTGGTGAAAATTTGAAATTTCAATCCAGTAGCACTTAAATTTTAGGGAAAAAATAAGAAGTAGGTGTCTGTCTAACCACCCTAACCACAATAAAATGATAATATATTTTCTATAATATTTTAGATAGACGTAGAGGACTCATATCCCAATATGATGTATATTTTTTTGTAATTTTTTTCCAAGTAAATAATTAATTATGAATTTTTTAAATTACAACTTTTAAAAAATATAAAAAACTCATATGTTTAACCACCTTAACTTGGTCAAAACTTCATGAAATTCATTTTTTTAATCCTATAGTATACAAAGCATAGAATGTGATGCATGTGTCAGATTCAAAAAATGTGATTCTGTTTGAAAGCTATGATGTTTTTCAATCAACCTATCAATTAGGACTTTAGTTGTAATTCAAAAAGAAAATGAATAATAATTATTTATTAAATTCAAAGTAAAGCATAATTTATATTGGTAGAAAGCTGAGAATCTCCTTTAAAAACCCTTTTTGTTTCATCAATTTTGGGGAAAAAAAATCATCAGCCACATACCCTACACATACCCATCATATCGCCACTTTTTGGCCCATCATGATACTGCACATACCCCTAGATGCAAATCCTTTAAGATAGAAATAAAGGCCTATGAACTCCAAAATCAAGTCTTTAATAAGAAAGAAGTTGGCTAAGCTCAAAGAAGCTAGTATCGTTTTGCCCATTAAGCAATCCTCTTGGGTGGCCAATCCAATTCTTGTGAGGAAGCAAAATAGGGAAACAAGACTATTTGTAGACTTTAGAGACCTTAATAGACCCTCTCTTAAAGATCATTATTCCCTCCCTTCTATGGAACAAATTCTACAAAAGTGAGTGGTTCAGAAATATTCTCTTTTTCAGATGGGTATTCAAGCTACAATCAAAACTTAGTGTAAGAATCATACCAACATAAAATGGCATTCATCATAAAGTGGGGCACTTATGCATACTACAAGTTTCCTTTTGGATAGACCAATGTTGGCACTACACTATAGAGGGAAAGAGACATGACTTTCAGAGGCATGCTAGAAAAAAATATGTTCATCTAGACCTTGATGATATTACTATTTTTTCCAAACATGCAAATGATCATTTTGAGCATTTTGAACAAGAATTCAAAAAATCCAAGGAGTATGGTATATCCCTAAATCCAAATAAATGTGTGATTTCCACAAACTGAGGTAAACTACTATGGAACATGGTGTCTAAGGATGGTTTAACCATTGACCTAGAGAGAGTGGACTATATTATGTTCATTCTACTTCGAAATGATAATAAAGGACCACAAAGCTTCCTTGGAAGAATAAAATTCATAAGGAGAATCATTCCCAACCTTTCCACCATGGTAAAACTCCTCACTACGATGTTGAAGAACATGGTGTTCAACTGGACCAAGGAGGGGAAAGATAGTTTCAAGGCCATCAAACAAGGAATCATTCAAGGCCTCACTCTTGCTAATCTAAATTATCATCCTTTATACTTTTACAAGACAAGAAAGCATATCAATTGTTCTAATGCAGCTGAATAATAATGATCTTCCTTGCAATGATTTCTGGTTTTGATTGTGTGAGAATTTTTGCATCAACGTTTCGGATCACACTCTGTGATCCATTTTCTCCTTTAGCTCTGCTCTCATGTTGATGATGGATCATGGAGTGTGATCCGAAATGTTGAAAAAATTCTCACACAATCAAAACTAGAAATCATTGCAAAGAACATTATGGATTGTGGAAACTTGATATCATTAATAAAAATCTTGAGCAACCTACCACCTTCTTTAGTTAAGGATCTAAATATTATGAGCACAAGTATATCTATGTAGAAAATAGGTCCTTTTTGTTGTTAAAACATTAAAAAAATTAGACATATGCTATCTAACAATGAAATCTAGCTAATACTTGAACAACATTTAGTGAGAAATTTGAGTTGAAGTGTCAAGATGCAAACTGTTTAATCTCCATAGATCATATTTTGGTTACACAATCATTAGTTTATAAAGCTCCATTTCCTTTGAGTGAAATTTTGATGTCCAAGTCCTTTCATAGTTGAAATTTGAGGCTTGTGAGCTTGTAAATTTGGTCACATGCTATGTAAATCATACTTCCTAAAATTTTCAAAGGTGCTAATGATAATTTTGGAAAGTACTATAAAATTTTCTCTTTAGAAATCGTTTAAAATCATACTTCCTAAAAATTTCACTATGTTGATAATTTTGGTTAGTGTAAATTTTCTTTTTATGAAATTGTTTAAAATCATACTTCTTAAAATATATATCTTCAAAAAGGTTATTACAGCTTTATTAGTCAAAATACTACGAAAATCATACTTCCTAAAATTTTCTATTTACAGGGGCATTGGCATAGATTATTCTCTTCCACTACTACCTCCTCTTGCAACCTGCGCTTATCCACTACCATACAATAGATCTACCAGGATAATAGATTATTATCTTCTTTTCTTGAAGGAGAGCTATGGGATCAGCTACAAACACCTGAGGAATTGCAACAATATGATTTACAGCAAGTTGAACAACAAATTCAACAACAACGAGTTTGTTGTAGTGCATATTGCAACAATCTGATGAACCTGCAATTTTTTCTTGAAGGAGAGCTACCAAATCAGCTACAAACACCCGAGGAATTATGCTTTACAACAAGTTGAACAACAAATACAACAATAAAAGCCTATTGCTGAATTTGTTGTTCAACTTGCTGTAAAGCCTATTGCTGAATTTGTTGTTCAACTTGCTGTAAAGCATATTGCAACAATCTGATCACATTCTGACGGCTTAACGCTATTCGGTGGAGTGATTCCAATCAATCTAGCAAAGAGCAATCTGCTACTTCTTTCCTCCTTGGAAGATGACTCACAGAGTCTCGGCAAGAGAGGGATCAACATTGCCCCGTACCCCTCCTTCAAAGTTTGTTTGTATGTTTTTCTTTTCTTTTCTTTTAAATTCATGGAAAACATTGTTACCACTTACTCTTTTTATTAATTATTATTGATAGGATATCTTTTACACAATAAAGCATTCTTTTAATTATAATTAAGAGGAATTATTCACTTGATATTTTTTTATGTGTTTTGAGATCTTTGTGGATTGATTTGAGAATGAAACTATTTTATGATAAGTCATATGTGATTATAGAAAACTTTGGATAGTATTTTTGAGTTAAATTTTACATAAGAATTAAGATTTTGCAAGATCCAAATTCTTTGTTCTAAAAGACAACAAATAACAAATAATTTTCTTAAAGCTAAACATATATCAAAATTGATTCTTTAAATATGAATTTGTATATGATTGATTGCTCATAAGCTATCTTAAATGGGTACCACCATTCGAATGCATCTCCAATACCATCAAAATTAGGACAATTCATTGAATTAAGGTTTTAAAAAAAATAATCATAAATCACATTTCTACCCAATTTTTTTAGCCTTAAATAAAAAATAGAAATAACAAACCCAGTGAATTTTGACAAGATTTTCATAAATGTAAAATATATATATCACTTGGAGAATGAATTTCTGAAAAAACATAGCATTATAATAAATCACTAACTAACTTATATCTAACTAACTTATATATCTTATTAAATAATCTGTATAAATAAGGTGAAAATATATCTTTTTAAAATATATATAAATTCATATCTATTAATAATGTAATATTATTAACATAATAGTGAATTATTATATATTAATATTAATAATGTATTTATTAATAAATAATAATAAAATATAATTATTATTATATTAGTAATGTTATTCAATATATATTAATATATTATATATTAACTAATAATCTAATATTTATATAATTATTATTAATAATAATATATTATTAATTTTAATAATAATTAATTATTATTATATTACTTAAATAATTAAGTAATATATATTAGATTTTGAGTAATTATAATTATTGTAATTATTTATTTATTAAATTAAATGAGTTAAAAAAATGTATTGATTTATTTTATAATTAATTAATAAATATATTTATCAAAAAATATTACATTAAGGTTCAATTAAATTATTGAGTTATGATTTAATAAGGGTTAGGGTTAAGATTATGATTAGATCTAGGTTATGGGTGATCCCACAATAGTGGTTTACAATTTTTGGCCAAGAAATAATTTTTTCTAACTAAATTTTCACTTGGTTAGATAGTGTTTTATTGAATATTTTTTTCTTAATCAATTTCAAAGTCAAACCAATTAAGATTGGTGATCAAATTTGGTTAGGGTTAGAATTACAATTGTTTTTAGTGTTGGTGGTTGAAATAATGTTAGTGTTATGTTTAGAATTAGGGGTAGGGTTAGGTTTAGGGTTGATTTTGGGATAGAGGTAGGCTTATGGTTGATTGTTTTCCAATTTTAATTTTGTATATAAAACATGAGATTGTTAAGTTAAAAAAGAAGTATGAATAGATACCTTTGTGACATTGAAAATTTATTAATAATCAAGGTTGATATTGGTTATTAAAGTAAAGTGGTTTATATCTTTATTATATTATTATTATTATAATATTTTTTTTTTTTATAATTTAGAATATTTTTCTTAATAATATATTTTACTAATTAATATTTTATTATTATTTATATGATATTATAAATTATTTTAGATTATTATTAATTATATTATTTATATTATATTGAAAAATAAAATAAAATGAATTGATAAACTTTTATACTCTTATCAAAGAAGACAAATCATCATAATTATATTATAAAAAATAATCTTATATTGTATCTTATTTATTTTGTGTCATACTTATATTATATCTTTATTAGTTTTTTATTATTATTTAATTAATTTTATGTAATATAAAATAATTTTATTAATGTTATATTTTAATAATCAATATATATAGAATAAGCCATATACAATTAATATAAGATTGCCATGGGTATATAAGGGGATAATAATGGTGTTGGGAAGTATTTTCTTTTTACATAAATAAATTCAATAGCCATATGTTTGTCTGTATAGATTTTACCTACCATCAAGTACTCAAAAACTCATGCCTACGTAATGTAGTACATAAATAAATTCAATAACCATATATCATGGATTTTACCTACCATCAAGTGCCTAATGCAATCAATAAAAAAAGCTTGCCTCCAATGATTGATCTAGATGTAGTTCCTCAAAATACCAAGCAAAAATATTTGAATAAAGAGAATTAAAAATTCAAATAAATTAATCAGGTGAAAGCTAAAAATATTGTATCTCAAATACTTATGTAATATTTTGTGTTATTGGAATATCATTTTATGTGTTTACATGGCCTAGGTTGTTGCTCAAGTGCAAGATAATCTCATTAAGAGATATAAAAACTCAAGTATCAAGTAACACTACTCTTTTACAAATCATTTTTTGCTTCAAGTTTGTTTACTATTTTGAGAATTAGATTCAAGAGTGGTGTAATAACAATAGATGTTGCTTTGGGTATATCTTGCATAGTTCAAGCCTTTGCACAACATAATGTATATTTCATGAGGTTTTAATGTTTTCATGCAAACACACCCCAAAAGTTGTATAGGAAATACGTTCAATATGGAAATTGCAATCAAACTATCACAAAAATACTAAGGAAAATAGATGCAGTTTCCCACTATTTATCTATTTTATAAATAGATAGGTAAACAAAAAAGTGATTAACAATGAATATGGGGGCATTGTATATAGAACAATTGGCAGATAGAAATTCCTTCCAAATATGACAGGCAGGGAACTCTAACTGCCCTTTCATCTAACCTAGAGTATAGATGTAGATTGGCCCTCTAAACAACAAGAACACTAGGAAATCAAAGTGAATGTCCTGGGCTACATGTTTAAGAAAAAGTAATCATGAGAAATTAGAAGAATTGGCATTGCATTTTAGCGAGGCAAGTGGCACAAAACATGAAACTTTGTTTGTGGTTGGAAACTTCACAAAAATGGCAGCAATGTTTTCGAAAAAAAATTCACAGTGCATTATCCACAACAAATCAATTGACATCAAAGGAAAGTTCAAGCCAAGTGCACTTGTCATTCTTGTCAAAGCCAAATCTTGCAGCAAAATAGACAAAAATTGCAGACAACCAAGCATTGCTATGAACAACCACCAAAGAGAGCCAATCCTGTCTTGCATCCCATCCCTTGCAAAGTTGATTCCTAAAGCTGGTTTGAGTATCTCAGGGGGTACTTCTTCTGTAGGTAAATATACTTCCCATTGTTCACTTGGAAATCCATACAGACATAGATTGTCCTTATCTGTAACACATAAAGATAGGTACAAACAATATCACACAAAATAGAGGTTCAAAAGATAATGATTACCAGAGGTCAATAACCCTACAAAAAATAACAATAAAAATAAAATAGAAAAGTTATGAAAGATTTTTGTGTAGTCATTTAATTCTATTGAATTTCAATGATAGAAACAACCAGGAACTATAATACAAACACCTTGTTTTTCAAACATTCTAATGTTCAATGTTTAATCTAGGGGAAGGGCCCATAGTGGCATACCTTAACTTTGTGTTTCTCAAAATCTTACGTGGAAATTTCAAATCACTTCCAATTTTGTACAATAATTTATTTGGCAACTCACGTGCTTCTATATTTAATTTTAGGGCCACATCAACATGCTTTTTGTTCAGGTGTCCAAAAAAGGCCCAAAAAAAAGTGAGACCGAGAGTGGTGCACTAAGTCATGTTTTATTGGTGTGCTGATGTGGCATCACATGATTTGTCAGTTTGTGTACTTTATGGATAAAAAGTGTTATGCCATTAGATATTAAGGTGCTTCACTATGGGATCCATTGGGGACTACTTCTCCCCACTATTGGACCCCACTCCACTATGAACCCCTCTCCCCTACTACCTTGAAGACATAATCATGAGACAATGCAGACTTACTGATGTGATTCTTGTTATCTTACATAGCAGTTGAAAATGATATCAAATACGGCTGTATACTTTACACCACCTTAATTTAAAATTTTATAAGTTGAATCTATTATCATCATCTCAAATAGTTTATAACATCATGAATTATTTTTCCCAATATACATCCAATATTGAGATAAACCTAAAAATTTCAAATCTAATATTTCTCAAAACAAATCTTTGGCTTCCGCAACATGTAATATTCAACATACATACGCTAATTCCTACCAAAATCTATTACAGTATAGCCAAGTTAATGCACCATTAGATAATTCCTAGTGAAATATTTGATTTTACTGTGTGAAAGGTTTTTGTTGTGATGTTTGGATTAGCCTCCATTATAGGCTTCTTCTCCTTGATGATGACCAGAGGATCTCACCTGGAAAGTTAAAACCATCAAGTAAAATCCAAAAAATTCACCAAAGTTGAATAGCTGTAATTTTTTTAAAATTCTACATTTCAAAGAGCAAAACATACAAGAATTGCTTATTCAATTCAGCTATGAAATTTCATCAAAGACATGACATGACTAGGAAAAAATTGAGTAGATTAAAAAAATAAGGGCGTACATAAACACAATTAACTGCTATATTGTTTAATTTTTTTCCTGTCAAGTTGCTCCATTAATCTCAACCTCTTAGTATCCTTCTCGAAAATAAAAACTTTAGAAACTAATTCTACACTATTGGATTTCACAAAATGCTTAACCCAATGTAAGGAAAGAACAGTAAAAAACAGACCACAAGATCTGTAAAAATAAAATAAACCTCATATTCAAGAAATACTTAGAGTTTTTAACACTTTTATACTCTGAATGCATTACTTATTAATGAATCAGGAAAAAATGTTCCACAATAGCTTATTATACTAAGGCTTGAATGATAAGATTGAAGGACTAAATTTTATGGTAATTGCAGCAATCCAAGCTAAAGTAACATTCATTTGCAGTAAGGGAATGAAAAGTACATATAAATCTAATATTGCAGGTTTTCTAGTTTCACAACTTAGTTACTATCATTATGTCCATACTTGCACATCTAGTGTTTCCTATATTAGTCAACACTAAAAATAATTGGAGGAATCTGCTGGTGTAGTCACACATGGAAGGTTCAGAAAGAACAGTCCAAATCATGCAGCGTAGAGTCAACACAACAAAAATAACACAAGAAAATGATCTGCTAATATGATTCTTTATTAAATTGTCAATCTTACAATCCAGGGCTCACAAACTTGATGTAAAGGCATTCAACATTACAACTGACCTATGTGAGATAACTATAAAAAATATTATCATGGAAACCATATGAAGGATGAATTCAAGAAGTCTACGAGTTTACAACCCGCTATAGAAACTCAGAACTTGTAAGGTTATATACTTTACTTTTGGATTTAAATCAGAAATACCAAGTTGCACGCAAATTGTGTTGGGAAATGTAATTTCTCCCTCAAATAAGATGTAAAAATATTAATTAATTTAGAAGTTTCTAGAGGTTCCAGCTGGACTAGAGATTAGGAATAAAGTAAAATTTTGTAAAGTTCTAGAAGTTATATTTTAGATGTTTGTAGAAACATGTCGGCTAATTCTAGATGTTTCTTATGTAGTTTCTAGATTCTTCACTATATTTCAAAGTCCTCTATATAAGAGGCAGATGTAAACCATTTTTGTACAAGCAATTGAAGAAGTAATAGAAATGTGCAGCAACACGTGCTGAGGAAGTTCTGAATTTGTGTGTTTATAAGTTTGTGTTTTAATTTATGTGTCTATCCATGCCCATCCACCCCCTTCAAAGTGGTATCAGAGCTAGGTTGTGGAGAGAAAAATATTAGAGCCAGATGGAAGTGAATTGAAAATTGGAGATACAAGTTCATCAATGCCAAAGAATTTATGTTCATTGTAAGTAGATTGTTGTTGAAGAATTGTTGGAGCTGTAAGCCTGTTGTAGATTATTTTTTGTCTGAGATTGTTGGAGCTACTGTCAAGTAAAGAAAGAATTGCAGTTTTTCAAAAAGAAGAAGATTCGATGAAATCCAGAATTGCTGCTTCATAAGTGAAGGGATGCATAAAGAGTCTGCAAAAATCAAAAGGCAAATCACAGATGTGAAAAGAGAAAAAAAAAGGTAGATCGCTATTTTTTATTAATGCTGTTATGATTCAACACAAAGGAAAATATGATATTCTGGCTAAATAAAAAAATGGTTGTGTCTGAGTAATTGTTAGTAGTGTTGTTTGGATGGAAGACAAATATTTTTCTGAGATAAATAAAATTGGTTGTCTCTGATAAGATTTGTGCTTGAAAAGTTATCATTCTGTGAAATATAAATTGGCCATACAGCTGCAGGAAGGAAGAAGCAAAAATATTTTGGTCGAGTTTTAGCATTGAGGTTATCAGGAAGAAATCAGAATCAAAATAAAAGTAAGGTAAGATTATTTGTTTGATTCAATGGGAAAAGCTGATAGAGTAAAGAAAGAGAAAAAAAAAGATTTAGAAGAAGAATTAATAAAGGTGAAGAAAGAAAATACAAGTTTAAAATGTGAAATGGAATTTTTAGAAAAAGAATTAGAAAAATTAAGGAAAGAAATGGGGGCAGAAAAATGTAATCTTTTAAATGAAATTAGTGACTATAGAGAGGCAATTGAAGAGCTAGAGGATAGGTTAAAGTTTGTGGAACAAATAAATAATTTGCAGGTGAAGGAATTGTGCAAACTTAGAGAGAAGAATAAAGAGCTTGAAGAAAAACTAGAACTGTTTGATGAGATTAATATAAGGAATGAGGGATTGGAACAAAGAATAAAGTTGGTTGATGATTTAGAAGAAAAGGTGAAGAAATTAGAAGCAGAGAATAGTTTATACAAAAATGAAATATCAAGATTGAATGAAGAGAATGAATGTTTGAAGGAAAAGAAATCCATATGTGATATTTCTTGTAGTATAGAGGATTTGAGTTTGTTAATTGAGAAATGTGTTTTTGTTGAAGAAGTTTGTGATAAAAACTGTCAAAATAATAATATTGTTAGATGTAATGGCAATGAAATGAATGTTGGTTTAATGATCATGGAAAGAATGGGATACAAAGGTAAAGGTTTAGGAAGGCATGATCAAGGGATGAGAAATCCAATTACGCCGATCGTGAGGCCAAAGCATGAAGGTCTTGGATATGTGACAGGTAAAGGAAATAATACAAGTGTAACCAAATTTGTTAAAGAAATGGAATGTGTGCAATGTTGTCATTGTAAGAGGAAAGGACATACGAAGGATAGATGTTGGGACTTACATCCTTGTAGTATTTGTGGTTTGAAGAGTCATTCTGAAAAGACATGTTGGAACAGGAAATGCAAGAAAGATTCTATGGCAGGTTGTATGAAAATGGATTGTGGATGGGTTTACAGATCGAGTTGGCAGAAAATTATAGGTATGATCAAGAACTTGTTTAAGTATAAAAGTTCCCAAGTGAAAGTTGATGGCATTCAAGCAAGGTTTTCAAAAGGCATAATTGATAATAAGTTTGAATATGATAGCAATCATGGAAAGGCAAGCTATGAAAGAAGGTGGAAAGTTATAGATAGTGAGTTTGCAAAGAAGAAGACTTCCAGTTTGAAGTTCTGAAAATTTGAAGTTTGAATGATTGCCACAGCAGTGGGATGAAAGTTGAAAAGAGTTCAGAAAAGAGATCTGTAGATCGTAGAGATGGTTTGAAGTTTGAATACTTGGCCAAAGGCAAAGGCATCGTCAAGTTTGAAGATATCAAGCAAATAAAAGGATTTGCAAAGTCAGTAGTCAAGAACAAGGAAATTTATGCAGCAACATTTGAGGTCGAAATTAGGGGGAGTGTTGGGAAATGTAATTTCTCCCTCAAATAAGATGTAAAAATATTAATTAAATTAGAAGTTTCTAGAGGTTCCAGCTGGACTAGAGATTAGGAATAAAGTAAAATTTTGTAAAGTTCTAGAAGTTATATTTTAGATGTTTGTAGAAACATGTCGGCTAATTCTAGATGTTTCTTATGTAGTTTCTAGATTCATCCCTATATTTCTAAGTCCTCTATCTAAGAGGCAGATGTAAACCATTTTGTACAATCAATTGAAGAAGCAATAGAAACGTGCAGCAACACGTGTTGAGGAAGTTCTGAATCTGTGTGTTTATAAGTTTGTGTTTTAATTTCTATGTCTGTCCATGCCCATCCACCCCCTTCAAACTGTAAGATCTCAGGGCTTATGAATTTTATCTATTTCAAATGTCCATGAATCATTTGCTCCAGTTTGGAGGATATGAGCCCAACAAGTTCCTCCTCTGCACAAGATTTGAAAGCATTCACCTCATATCTCCATTCTATTACCTCACTTCCATTTCCTTCTCTGTCATCAACATTTTGCACATTAAAAGATGCTTTGTATCTCTCAATCCCAAAGCTACAATCAATTACTTGATAAGTGTATGAATAATTGAGAGGATCTATTGCTACTAATTTCTCTTTTGCCCATAATTCTGGACAATGCATAATCAAACACACCCAACTACATTTATTTCTCCCTCAATATGTTCACATGCAATAAGATGAGCTACATATTTCTGCATATCTGTAAAGTCTTCACTCAGTTTCCAAATGCTGCGAGGAGAAGATTTCATTACTTTTTTCACATCCATGCCACTTCTTTTGGTGATCCATGGATTGTGCTTAACCTCACCATTAAGGAAGCTTTATTGGATAAAATTATAGGTATGCATCTGCATTGGTGTTTGAATTATTATCTTATTCTACACCTATCTTTTATATGTTAATTTTTTTATATAAAATGTCATGTAGTCATCATGCTGCACGTTAGAATAAATTAAAATTTTCATGAGGTGCCTTACAATATTGGGTATTAAAGGAAAAAAATTAAAGAGCGGATTAATAATATAGAAACAAAGTATAATTTGATCTAAATTAAAATGAGCGTCAAATTTTGTTGTATTAAATGATTGTAACTAGTTATTGGGTTCATTTGTCAACATGATGTCTACATATTAAAATTAATGAAAAGGACAAGGTTTATGATAATAATCATTCCAAATAGGTGTGTGGGATGCCTTTAGTAAAGTAAATTTTTTTTATGATGAGACAAATAAGATAGAAATGAGATACAAGTTATCTAAATTAAAATGATGGCTAAATTTTGTTGTAATATATGATTAATTAATTAGTAGTAGGTATATTTGTCAATATAATGTCTACACACTGAATTAAAATAAAATTATATGATAATAGTAATTTCAAAATAAGTGGGTGGGGTACCATTCACAATATTGGTAAAGAATCAAAATCATAAGAGATAAATGATATAAAAATGATATAGAATTTGATGTAGATTAATATGATGACCAAATTTTGTTGTATTATACATTATAATTAGTTATTAGTAAGTTTATTTGTCAAGTAATTTTATATTATAATATTTTTGTTATTTAAAAACTCTATTTTAAACATTAGAACAATTAGATTTATTCTTAATAAACAAAAAAAAATGATTGATCAAAAAATAGATTAGTCATTTATGAAGAATCAATTCAATGACCAGAGTTAAACATGGATATATAACTAAAAAATGTTGAAAAAAGATTCTCACATTTGTATGAGGCCCTTGGGGAGCCCATTCATTGAAGAATTGTTTTTTTTAGTGCAACTTTCACAAGTTGTTCAAGATAATTGATGATAATATGTCTTTGAAATATTATATAGGACATACTGACAAGCCTTAAATTTTGTGGTGGAATCTAGTTATATAGATGAAAATTTCACCATATAGTCTCCCAAAAATAGATTTCATAATTAAAATAATTAAAAACAATAATACAACCATAAAATCTGAGCTCTTCGTAAATACAATATTATAATGTTTTATTAAATTTAATAAGTTTGACTAAAAAATTATATGACTGAATTTTAATAAAACATCATAAAATTTTAATATTTCTTACTTGCTAGTACTTTCTTTAAGTAGATATTATTACATTTAGATTTATTTATCCAATTAGTTGTTAGTATATGTACCTATCAAACGATCATATACTATATTTCCTATCTTATTACATAATCTATATAGGAAATGTCGAGATATATCAATTTGCAGAATCCATTTTGCAATTTTATTGATATGTGTTTGTAATAATATATTCATTAGTTGCATTATTTATGGAGATTTATTTTTCTTTGTATTATTTGTTGACTTCAAAGTGGTTGCAGTCAAGTCTTTTATCATTTCAAAATTGGAATTAAATTACTATTAGTGAAATGTGTAATAGTTGTTAGTATTGTAAATCTTGTAAAACTATTAAGAGCTAGCTTGCTGAGGACTATTTCCTTGTTGTTATAAGTTTGAATTGCAAAGAATGAAAGGCCTAATAGTTGGTACTATGGTCATGGTTTCTCTATGTTATATTTTTTTGAGGTTTCCTTCTTTATTCTTGTTTTTTGAATATTTGTGTAGTGTCCCTCCGTCTGTGATATCGTCGTATTGTTTTCAATTGTGGGAGGTAGGGTATCATTTGATTTTAATTTGTTTTATTGTTATTTTCTTTGATTAAATAAATATTATTAATAATTTATTTAGTTTAAATAAATTAAGGTGAAAATATTTATTAAAAATAAATATATTTTATTATAACTAAAAGAAAGATTAAATTATTAAATATTTAATAGTTGATTTACTTGTTTCATATATTAAAGAGTCAATTATAAAATCATGAATAGGGGTAGTGGCGTAATGGAGAAGATTGGTTAAAATAAGTAATTTTATGAAGTAATTAATTAAGTTGCTTACAAAGTAATATTTTGTATGATTTTGTTTTATTAGGTAATTTAATTAAAAATCAAGCCCTATATAATTTAAATGAATTAGAAATAAAAATAATAAACTAATAAATTGATTTAATGAATTATTAAGGAAAAATGGAAGTTACAGTTAAGTCATATTGGTAATTTCTTTTGATGGAAGGATAATGATTTAGTAAGGAAGGTGAAGTGAAGGTTAATAAAACTTAAAAAAAGATAAGTCTCGAACTCGGGTGAAAGCAAGAAAAATAGAAAAAGGCAGGGAATCTTCAGAAAGCAGTTACAAAATTAAAAGCAGTGCAGAACATGCAAAAAAAAGGAATAATAGGCTAATTATAGCATATGGAATGAAGGGAGAAGGAGGGGGAATGGTAACTGACCGAAAAAGAAAATAAGGGGGAGTTCAACTTTACAACTATCATCGACATTTGCTTGAAAATGGAGAGGACTCCTTAATTTGGAAACGGTTGCATGAGTCTTGAAAGTAACGATTGCATATGGGTCTGCCATGAGGATTTCTGGAAAAAGGTATTCGAGCCTCTGGAACTTTTGGGGAGGAGAAGGAAAGATGAAGGAAGAGCCCATATAGGTACGCGAGTTTTGCCTCAAAATACTTACGAATATTGCTTGGAATGAGGAATGATTTATGTCTATGTTTATTGAAATCTTTAACTTGTAGTAATCACATATTTGTCTATTCTCTTAGGCCTACCACTAATGGCGAATGACTTTAATCTGCAAGTATTCTTCAACATTGTTGCCATGCATTTGCTGATGAATTATTGATCTTGTAATTTTCATATTTTGTCCATTCTATTGTTTAGTGCTTGAACATAGTCTATAGAGCGCAGAGTCTTCTGGTCTTTTCCATGTTCCAAATGCTTACATTCCTCAGTAATGCACACATATAAGGCTCACAACAATCATTGATATTGTTTGTTTTGGTTTGTTTTTTTTTTCTTTTGTCTTGGTTTCCCCATTTTCTAGTGCAAAAGACTTGAACGTCGAATACATTAAATGGTTTGGCCACCTTTGATGGATGCAAAAGTTTAGGAGATTTCCCAGATAGCCAACATGCACACAAAGGTTAATCATGCTTACCTAATGGTTAGCTTTATATGTAATGCAATAACGGTTATTGATGTGTTTCATTAACTCAAAATATTTTGTGAGCTTCTTTGCGAATCCATTTTGTGCATATCCTGCTTTGATGACATATCAATGGGACTGCATTTCTTGAGGCATTTTGTCAATCAGTTCATGTGCCTTGTCTTCGCTTCTGCAGTTTGTGTGCATGCCTAACCAGGCATGTGCATATTTATGTTTCGATGGATACCTCTGGCTATTCCAAAGCTTCCATGTTGGCGCGGCAGGGAGGATACTGGCTAAGGTTGTGTAATCAAGCTTTACACCTACCAATTGCATTTGCTTGAAAGTTTCTTAAACTGTTTCATCAAATCTGCCTTCTGCATACCCTGAAGCCATTCGAGCCCTTGAGATCATATTTATTGCATGGAATTTTGTCAGCACAGGCGGGCAAGATGCTGGTAAAGGTTATGGAATTTTCCTTTCAAAAGTGTCTAGAACTATTCCATCAAGTCCGTTCTGTGCAAATTCTTCAATCATAGCATTTCTTGAGATCACATTTCTCTGAGGCATTCATAACATTTGAGATTTGATAATAATGCAAGTAGATGGCGATATTTCCAAATTCCAATATTCACTTTCTAAAATACTTGGCAACCTGTCACTTAGTGTTGAGGCTTTGTATAGAATTAAATGTTATCCGCACAACTGAAGGAAAAATGGCTTCTCACGTTGTGCAACCGTAACCACCTCAAACTTGGAGGAAGCTTGGTTCGTGTGTCTTCTCTGATGCCGTCATTGAGCAGATTGTTCAAGTGAAGAAATTGTGGACCAGTGAGAAGATTGTTTAATTCTCTTGGTCTGCACAATGTTTCAAGCTTTTGCCAATTACCTCCGTTCAGTCGAAGCTGAGAGAAATTGATGTTATTGGATACAGCGTTTAGATGAGCTCCTTCGCATAGTCTGGTAATCTAAATTTATATAATCCCTTTGATATCATTGGCTTTCCATCACAGCTGCAACTTTAGTCCAACAAAGGTGTAGTAAATTTAATAACCTCTCTGATTTCTTAGATAACCTGTAAGTGGCAGAGTGTATAGATTTAATTAAACTCTCTGATTCTGTTTGCAATCTGTCTCAGCTGTCTCACCTGGTCATAATGGGAAATTTAATAGTTTAAATAATCTCCTAGTTTCTTGAATTGATTAGTATGTGTATATGCTTTAGATGATAGTCACTGTTCCAGGATATTGCTAAGTTCGTTACAGTTTTAAGTAGTGAAAAGATTAAGTTGAGGTGATAGTAGGATTCATAGGCAGTAATCTAACTGTAGTATAGTCCTATAGTCATAATATAATATATATATATATAGGTAATAATCTGGTAGAAGGCATTTCAAACAATAATCTATTCTTCATAGATATATAAATAAATAACAAAATGTTCTCTTCTCTCACTGAAGTTATATTGAAGTAAATATTGTATTCATGTTGTGTATGAAGAAATTGATGAAAATTGTTTTGTAACAAAGTAATTCCTTGATGAATAATGAGAAATTTGAATAGCAAGGAAGATAAATTAACTTAGTATATTTAGGTGTCGCTTTGGTAGTTCTTGGAATAAGTATCATTACAAAACCTTGAAACAATGTTTAACGAAGCTAACTAAATAAGTTGTGTGGTTAGGTTAAAGAGTTACGTTAGTTATTTGAGAAGTTTCTTAAGTGGTTATAAGGTAGAACAGTAAATTTGAGAATAATTAATATGGAAAATTAATTTATTTATAAGAGCCCAAGGGAATATTGTTACTTTAGATATCTATTGTTGAGTAATTAGTCTTGAGGGAAGGAATAATGCTTGACAAGGTCATAATTATTGATAATTACTTAATGAAAAGATTTCGTTAAATGCTTGTATTCGATAAATTATTTAAAGGTGAATTTATTGAGTTCTCAATTAATGGAATTAGAAACATTAAATTTTTAGAGGATTGCTCCAATAGTAATGGTTATGTGTGAGTATAAGAGGTAATAGCTCTATTTATTTTTTTGGAATATTACTAAAGAAGCTAATTGATGAAATGTCTTTATATGTATATATGGATACCTATAATGGTAGGATTTCTTCAGTTCGACTTAAATGATACCTCAATAATGGAAGAGATAAGATATAAAGTAAGCTTTAAATGCTAGTATAATGTTATCACTCTTTGTGGATTAGCAAAAGGTAGTTGTTAAATATAGCCTTTTAGGTGAGTAAGAAATTGATAGATTGTTTAACTTAGAATACTTTGAGTATTGGTGATTACTTCATATTTTATATGTGGAAGAAATGTCTTACTATTGATTTGATTGTGTATATTCGGATAAATGTAGGATTTATGTAAAATAGATGATTTTCTAAATGATGACTATCTCCTTATTCCCTTCTTCGTAAATTCTCTATAAGGATGCTTACTTGTTCATGGTTGATTTGATGGTTTGAGCCGGCTGCTTTGTATCAAGTTGATTATGTATTTTATTTTATTTTACCTGAGTTTTGTTTATGGAGGGAGCTCTTTTGTGTCATAAGGTTGTGATTAGATTTTTGGTCCTTGCAGATGAATAGAAAGTGTTTGTTTGTTTATTGTTGTTCATTGAGTGTATCCCCGTGTTTAATGGTTGTTATGATGAATTTATCTCGATGTATCTCTTGAGTTTTTTTGGTTTCATAGGTGATTTTATTTACTGAGTTCACATTTGATCAATGAATGAATTTGATGGATCCTTATTATTTTGGTCGCCCGCTTGAGTCCTTTTGGTTGAGGAGATTTCCGTATGATAAGTTTTTTTGTGTTGAGACTGTATTGCTTCATTTTATCCTCATTTGGGGGTTGTCGTTCTTTTGACTTCCAGAGGCTTGAGATGATTATCAGTTGATGTTCTCTCTTTATGTACTCTTGGCATGGCAAGATATTGGTATCATTATTTTGAAAAGGGTTGTACGAGACTTTGTTGAGACTCTGATTTTGTACTTGTTAGCGAGATGGGTAATGCCTCGCGTAGTTTGGTCTTGAGATTATTTGTTTTATCTATTACGGTACAACCCTTGCCTATTTTGGTTTATGTTAGGGGTCTTAGGGAGAGTGGCTCTTCGTGGGCGTCGGTGCCTCAGGATGAGGAAGGGCTCAGGATAACCCACGAAAGAGTGATTAAACAAGTGATAACCTAAACAATAGAATTTAGGGGGATGGGTAGTAAAGCACACAAGATAATTAACATTGGATTTCCTCATCTATGCATTAGGGCTACCATAGACTGGTGATAGACTGAGAAGGCTGTGGTCGGCGAAGTTGTAGTCTCGTCATCATGAGAGATTATCGGCTCCGCATTAGCTACCCTATGGTGCCAGCGCCTCAGTTAGGAGGAAGGGCTAGGAGATCCATAGATGGGTGCCGGCGCCTCAGTTGGAGGAAGGGCCAAGAGAATCCCGTGGGAGCTATGCGATGACACTCTCCACTAGACACCCTTGTTCTTGTTCTTGTCGCCTCTGGATATTGTAGTCTTTATGTTGTTTCAGATTCTTGTGGAAATGATTTATGGATGCTCTTTGGTGACTTTCTTAATTGTTGTTGCTTGGGTTAAATGTGATGAGTTTCATAGTTTCATTTGATTGGGTTGACTCATGAATGTTGTTGATTATGTCATTGTAATCTGTGAGTTTCATGATACCTTTTTATGATGTTGAGTCTTGTGGTTCCCTGTTTGGATGTTCTTGGTTGAGGTCTCTTTTTGTCAGCTCCTTAGCATGGGGGGTGGGTCTTCGGACCCACGTGGTTGGGTGGAACGTGCTAAGCACCCCATTGGGTCCCCAGTCGAGGATCGAGAGGTGTAGATTGGTGCTGTTGCGGCGACTCCAGAGTTGTATCTAGCTTGGAGCCAGTTATGATACTGTGTATTCCTCTATTCATTTGTATCATGTTATCTTGTCATGCGGTTTCCGTCTATATTGGGAAACATGTTTGTATCATTGTAAGACTTGAACAGTGTAAAGTAATGAAAAGGATGTGATGTAATATTTATCATTGGTGAACCTTGTGTGGATATGGATCCATATCAGATGTTATTCAAATGTTGTATTTCTTTAAGGGAATGCTTCTTATTGATGGTTTTATATATATGCTTTGTCATGGATTAGATTTGGCTTTCATTATTTATCATTGATGTAGGGCATTAAGTTTCGTAATGTATCCTCGTGTACCTCAAGAGACGTAAATGATACTAGGTTTGTTAAAATGAGTTTTCATGTCATAACTTTTGTGCATCTCATGCATGTTAGTTTTACTTTAAAAAAAAAATTTGTGTTGTAATTATTGATTAATTATCCTTTGGGGTTCGCACAACGGGGCGTTACAATTTGTATGGAGCAATTGCAGGATGTGTAGTCTATTATAATGATAGTTTGGTTAATATTTTGACCCAAGTATATTTTTCTAGCTTTTTCCAATTTGAGCACGAATTGTTTATTCTACTTCAAAACTATCAGATGCCACTTTTTTGGCATAAAATTAAGAAATAATTGTCATAAAGTTTTATAGCGGCTAACCTTCATTAAATTATCATTGTAACATACTATACATCATACAATTTGTAGCATATTTTCTTATCATCCATTATAATGGAGATATTACATTAATATAAATAATTTTATTAACATTTTTAGTTTATAATCAAATTATTAGGATATCCAACATATAGTAAAGTAAGATTCTTTAATATGTAGCATTTTTTTCTTGCCATCCACAATTCATTCTTCTCTTGAAAAAGGGCAACATAGCATGCCTATACTTAAAGATAACAGTAAGGTCTATGCATATTTACTCAAATTGATAGGGCACCCATCTAGAAGAAGTACCATATCTGTCTTTGAAATGTTAATCACCTCCAAGTATATCTTTTTGATGTTGTCTAGATAAGTTGCTTTGTTTTGTTTCAGATCTCTCCCCAATAGATGATTTGTTGCAATCCTCGAGGAGCTAAAACTCAAGAACACATGATCAAAAAATTATATGGAGATATCACAGTGCATAAGGGTAGAAGAAGCTTTATCACTTTTATGGAACCTTTGGCAAAAAACAACAAAGAAATTTTCATTGATTGAGGTTTCATTAAAGAAACCTCACTGATACATCTATTCCAATTCAAAATAAACACTAAAGCATATTACTTTGTATGCCACATATTCTCTCAGCAATGTGAGAGCATACAAATGTAGGCTTTCTTCCCTTTTTCACCTCATCTATAGCAAAAGAAATACAAGGATTTCATAGTTTTCTACGTAATTAATGGGCTCAATCTATGTTTCTTTTGCAAACTATATCAACACAACAATAATGCAAATGAGTCATTTTAGTCAGTCGGTTTAATTGTTTCTATTTTTAATGACTAAACTCTTGCCTCAATAAATCTGATTCATTCTCTCCTTTGTTGCATTGCAGATGTCTTCTTTTATGAAAATTAATAAAATAGATTTTCATAAGCTTTTGAAACAGGATTCCCCTACTATTCACAAGGAAAATTGGGAACAAATTGAGTGATGGCCAGATCAAACTGAAAGTAGCTTGATCAAACCCCTGAATCCCAAACACCATACCTCAGGAAACTCAAGTTAATGATATAGGTGGTGGAGTTCAACATGTTAGTGTTGGTGTGGTTCTCCCTCCTTGGATGATTCAAACAGATGGATGAGAGATGAAGTCACCCTATAAATATGGGATAAGATTGTCCATGATGCATTTGTGGACCCAAAGGGTGAAACAAATTTGGAAAATAGTTGTTTTTTCAAGTGGAGGAAGGCAGTCTAGGAAGATGGATTCCTTAAAAAGCTACTGAAATAACTATTATTCCTCCCGTTTGATATTCGATATTGTGATTTGTCGATATCCTTAGTTAAACTGTGATCTCACCTGTTACCTGACATTACAGAGTTGTTTGTATCTAATTGTTATCTTAGCTTAAGTTACTTGTGATGCACTGAGTTTTTGATCTATCTTGGAAATTTTTGGACTGGTGGTCTTTGTGGTAACAATTATCATGGTGATCAGTCCAATGGGCTTCTGGAGAGATTAAAATTATTTTAACCTCTATAAACCAAATAAAGAGAAGCAAATAGACATGGAACCTCAAGACTAAGATGATTCCTAACAAATAATATAAAACAAGGATTTAATAATACATCTCAAAATGGTCATTTTACTTGTAATTGTAAACTTATAGTGAAGGGACAAACTGTAATTATAAACCCTATCAAACTAAAACCAATAAATTCAACACAAACATTTTTTAATAGCTCTAGTGCAAATCCAAAAACCAGTTAATCAAAACACCTCATTTTTTTAATTTGTTGTAAGGTTCATGATAGTACTATAAGGCCTCCAAAATTATAGGATTTGGATGTGCATATATAGTTAGGATGGTGCTATTTATTATAGCATGTATTCAGTTTTTCCCATGTTAACATTGTATATAACCCCAATGTAAAAAAAATGAATCAATATATACAAAGTCTTGAATTAAAATTTTTCTACCAACTAAGTAGGAAAGGTTGCTTCAATTGATTGAAAATATTGATCACAAGATTATCATTGGTCACTGCATCAGTTTGAGGTCCCAGAAATTGGCCATTGATGAGGATTCCCTGCTCAAAATCATAGGAAATATCCAAATCTGATCAACACCCAAATGGTTAGGATTACATGTGATAATCATAAACTGATTTAACTTAAAAATTTTCTACCAACTAAGCAGGAAAGGTTGCTTCAATTGATTGAAAATATTGATCACAAGATTATCATTGGTCACTGCATCAGTTTGAGGTCCCAAAAATTGGCCATTGATGATGATTCCCTGCTCAAAATCATAGGAAATATCCAAATCTGATCAACACCCAAATGTTTAGGATTACATGTGATAATCATAAACTGATTTAACTTAAGCATTGGAAACAGACCACATGTATAAAAAATAAAATTAGAACAAGTATTCTTCAGCACTGAACAATTCTTAATAGTTATGTCTTAAATTGTTTATTAGACTTCATACTATTCTTATTTTTCAAGATCAAAAATAATTTTAACTAAATATTATTGAAGATAGATATACAAACTTACTCGCTGACAACCATATATATTATGAGAGGTTGAGAGTAGTTTTCAAAAACCCTAAACCAATATATGAGAGGTTGAGAGTAGTTTTCAAAAACCCTAAACCATATTAATGATATTGGTAGGGTGATTGGAAAAGAGCTAAGAGAGCCACTTAGTAGAACATTACAACTCTAAAGGAGTAAAGTGTACACTTAAAAATTTCCTAATTGATATCATGAATTCAAATTTGATATACTAATATCGCTTCATCCTAAAATCCATCATCTTTTTGCTTAATTGACTAAATTACCCTAGCTATTTAATTAACCACATCATTTTCATTGCACTAACCTACCGTCCTATAATTAAATTCAATAAATCAAATTATTTAATTTAATCTCCAAGTCCTCTTCTTTAAATAAATAACCCTAAGCTATTTAATTAAATATCATATCACATCCCCCTTTTCATTCAATCATTTATTTAATGAATATCATATAATTCCCCTAATTTGCATAATTAAAACTTTGTTTTAATTATCAAATTACTAATTAAATCTAATCTTCCCACTTGCAAGGGAATATTCCTTCTTTGCACATTCCTCCAAAAGGGAATATTCTCATGGAATATTCCTTCCCCTTTTGCACATTAAAATTTGGTTTTAATTAACTAAATGCTAATTTTTCCTCACCCATGAGAATATTCTCTCATCACTCATTTGAAAAAAGGAATATTCTTCCTTATAACAAACTTTCAACAAGCTTCTTGAGCAAGCTTTGAAAGTGCACTTCTTTGCATGATCATGGACCGTTGATTAACTATCATCTTACATCCTCAACCCTTGACCAAAATCCATGATCCATGCCTCCATCTTCTCTCCATCCTGACCATTGATTGATTCTTTCAATCTTGACCCTTGGTTTCTCATTTGCTCTCCTATAAATAGATCACTATTTGGAGACAAAGGGATCTACCTTTTTAAAGAAAACTTATGCTATTGAAAATCACATCTATTTGCACTTACATTTTATGTTTTAAAAGAATTTTAGCTTATCTTATATGCATTTTTAGCTTAACTTTCATTAATTGCTTCCATGGTAACTTAGTTTCATCCATTTAGTATATTTTGAAACTAGGGTTTTAAAATTTCGAATCTTGCACACTTCTAGAATATCTTTGCATACATTCACATTGATCATCTTAGCTTTTATCATATGAATTTAGCTTTCACCATGTTTCGCATACACATCTCATCAATTTCATCATTTTTCTTCAATAAAATTGATTGAAACAAGCTAATTATCCAAGAGATTAGGAAAAGGTCGTCATTCCACATCAATACGACACCACTCCCCCAATAGGATAAGTTTCAATATCTTAAGAGTATATGTTCATCAAGCTTTCATGTTTTGGAATGTTAGTTTTAATGGCTTCTTCTTCTTTGTTTAAATTGAATGATCTTATAGGGATTGATACATAGTGGCTTAACTTGAATCCTCATGGATCAAGTATAGTTAACCTATACTACATCATCGAACATAGTTTGGCACTAGGAGGGCATTTTTGATCGAATTTAATGCAAATACAATGATGCTTTTGGAGACTACAATGACGCCTTTGTTAGGCATTGCCATATAGTGCCATTTTATGCAAATACGACACTTAATTAAATCAACAACATCTATTAAACATTAAATAATCAAATGATTTATTATTAAAAATAATTCTTATATTGATTCTAGTTGATTTTGAATTTGATAGTGAAATCTTCATATTATAGTTGAAGTTAAATATACTACTAATATAATAAATATATTATATTCTAATTTAATATTAATTATTTATAAATTATATTATATAAACTAAGTAAATAGATAATATTGTAATATTAATATATTTTAAAATATTGTTATAATTATTAATATAGTGATTTACTATTATATTAATTATATTAATAGTAATAATACAATAATCTTAATATTATAATTAAGATAGTTTATTAATATATATAAATATATATGAAAGGAGAACCTACAAAATAAAATAACCTATATTGTATTGTATATAAATATATAATATAAAATAATATATTACCTACATAATATAGGTTAAATAGAAATAGTATATATAAATTATATATATATATGTATATATATAACCAACATTAAGTTATATATTATCTTATATACTTATAGACCTACATTAGATTATATATTATCTTATATACCTATATATTATAGGAGGAACACATATATAATCAAATTATACCATAAAATATTAAAAATATAGATAAAGATATTAGTTTAATGGAAATAATAATACATTTTTTTAATTTTTTTTAATTTAATAGTGTGAATCCAAATATCTATAAAATAGTTAATTAATTTATGTAAGATTTTCTTTAATAAAAAATTAACAATTACATACGTAAAAAAATCATTCTTAAAAAAATGTCAAAATAAATCACATTTATTTATTTTAGAAATATTTAATGAGATGATTTTATAAAGGAAAAAATGAAAAATCATTTCTTAAAAAAATGTTTAATTTGCTTTATCCGCCAATAACACACAAAACTTTTTTAACCAATCATATGCACAAAAAATAATTTTTATAATTTATAAAGTTAAATATTTTACAAATTGACTTTACAAAATTAAGTTTTATTTTGATTTTTGTTTAAATATTGTTTTTGATTGGTGGAAAACTAAATTATTAATAACTAGTTAACTTAAAAAAGTCAAAGTCATTATACTATGCCAATGGCAAGTACTAATAAAAATAGTATAATTATTTGTATATGATTCTATTTATTCTTATAAATTTCTTTAAATTACTTTTAGAGTAAATTATATAAGAATATGTAAACAATTAAATAAACAATAGTTAACTATAGATGAATTGATATATATATATATATATATATACTAATATATATATTGGTAATAATAATTAAACAATTTTTTGATATAATGCTAATACTTATCATTAGTATCATTATAAAATAATATTAATAGTTGGAAGGCTAAAGTATAATAACACTGTTACTATTCTAACCTTTGGTTTATAATTGTAGAAATATCATTGGAAGAAAATGGTGTAGGCGGGAGACTCTGCAAACCATGATGTAGGCGTTGGGGTGCTGAAAAGCAAAGACGTTAGTAAGGTGTGTGTGGATGGGAAGGCACAAATAGATACCGCGATTACAAAGGTGGACGTTTCTGCGTTTGTAGAAATTGACGCAAATTTTTTGGACCAGTGAACAGTTATAGGGAGGTTTCTGGGGAAACAGTTTTCAAGGAAGGCAATAGGGGAATGGGTCATGGAAACTTGGAAATCTAATCCAATTTTGAATTTTTTGCCTAAAGGCTTCTTTGTGGCTATTTTTAGAAACGGTTCAGACAGAGACCAAATTTTGAACAATCCGGTTTGGTGGTTTGGTTCATCTTTTTCATTCTTACAAAAGTGGGTGAGAAACTTCAATCCTTTGGAATACGAACCACGAAATGGCCCTACCTAGTTACGTTTGTATAATTTTCCATTTGAATTCTAGTTTGGCAGTTGTCTCACAAATATTGGAAACTGATTGGGCGGACTATTGAAATCGGTCTAAGAAAAGGTGAATCTTTGATCTATGCAAGAGTATTGATAATTGCCATCAAGGAAATACCTAAATCAATTGATCTAATTTCAGGAGACAGGTGCTGGAGGCAATGTATTGAAATTGAACTACCCAAATTCTTCTATATAAAGTGTAGGCATCATAACCACAATGCTGTCAACTATAAACAGTTTCCTCCAATAGTTAGAGAGATGTGGAGGGAGAAACACAAATCAATAGAAAAGGAAGTCCCAATTGGTGATCCACTGCAGGGCGATGCTAGTACTATGCAACAGAATGGTCTCCAGGCGTCCTCCCATGTGAAGAATTGGAAAATTGTTTTGGCAGAGCAACAAGAAGGCCCGATGGGGGAGGAAGAAACACAAGTGGAAGAGGGAGAGATTGGTCAATGTGATTTTGAAACAAGATCACCTGTCAAACTGATCAAATGGTATAATAAAGGTGAAGCAGATGGCTCTGAATCTCAATTGGAAGAAAATAACCTTGAAGAGGTGGGAAATGTTGAAAAGCATAGAATCAAACAATTGGCGAAGGCAACCTCTTCAACTCATGTTGGAAGAAAAACTAATAAACAAAAGTGAGAGGAGGAGGTCCTAAAATGAGAACAATTGTCCATTAGAGCATATATGATGTGATCCAAGGGAGCAGGGGCCTCCCTTGGGAGGAGATGAAGGTCCTCTCTTGGAATGTTAGGGGCATAAATGCCCCTAACAAGAGATGACTGGCCAAACGCTAGTTGGAAAGTTAGAATCTGGACATTATTCTCCTACAAGAAACTAAACTTGAACGTGAAGAAACTACTGCTTTTATCAATTATTGAAAATCATGGGAAGGATTATTCGTGGATGTAGTTGGCTCCTCGGGTGGCCTAGGAGTTCTCTGGTGCCCTGGGAAAATTAAGGTATCTTTGGTAATCTCTAACCCAAATTGGATAAAATTTGAAGTTGAGGTTATTCAATCATAGTCAAATTTTGAAATGCATAATTTCTACAGGCCAACTAAAACTAAAGATAAAAAGTTCTTGTGGGATTTCATCTCAAATAGCCTAGGTAACTCAAAAGTTGTGTTGGGTGGGGACTTTAATGCAATAATGGATCTAAAAGAAAAGTTGGGAGGCTCAAGGAAAATAACTCAAGTCCAAAAAGACTTCTTGAATTTCATCGAATCAAATAATCTGATAGATGTCAAAACTTCTAATGGAATTTATACTTGGAATAATAGGAGGAAAGGTTTCACTAACATTGCTAAAAGGCTCGATAGATTTTTGGTCTTTGAAGATTGGTTGCAGGACAATTTGATTGCAAAATCAACAATACATTTGGTGGCAATTTCGGATCACTTCCCAATCACTTTGATGATTAATGAAGACTTGAAACTGGCCAAATGTCAATTCCAGTTTGAGAAAATGTGGTTGTGGGCCCATGATCTTCTAGACCTAATGAGGCACTAGTGGTTAGAGCCAATAAATTTGGTAGGGTCCAAAATGTTTGTTTTCCAGAAAAAGCTTCAAAGAATGAAGGAGAAATTGAGGGACTGGAATAAGTCATGTTTCAAAAATATTTTTGAAGATAAAAAGCGCCTAGAAGAAGAGTTGGCATCTTTGGGGGAGTTTGTAATAAACCATGGTATGACAGTTTTTTAATTTGAGAAAGAGAAGAAGCTGAAAGAAGAGTGTAATGAAATTTTTCTCAGGGAGGAGTGTTATTGGAGAACAAAATCTAGGGATACCTAGCTGCAAGAAGGAGATCTGAAGACAAAGTTTTTCCATTGCTCAACAAAAATAAAGCATGTCTAGAACAAAATTGAGTAGATCACTGATGAGGTTGGACAGGTCAAATTGAAGGAGGAAGATATTCAGGCAGCAGGCGCTGCCTTTTTCTCTTCCCTGTTAGGGGGTGAATGAAGTAGAACCTCTAAATTTGAGCATTGTGGTAGACATTGTGCCCAAAATAATTGAGGCAGACAACAAAGTGCTAATAGGAGAAACTTCTTTAGGGGAAATTAAATCTTCCCTTTTCTAGATGCAACCTGACAAAGCACCAGGACCTGATGGCTTCAATTCTTTGTTTTACCAAATTTGTTGGGAGCTTATAGGACCAAATCTTAATGGGATTGTTGAAGAGTCTAGGAAGAAAGGGGTAATTCTCAGCGATTTAAATAACACAAATATAGTGCTGATTCAAAAGAAAGCAAAGTGTGAAACCTTTTCTGATTACATGCCGATAGCCCCTTTGCAATACTATATATAAACTGATTTCCAAGGTTATGGAAAATCAGCTAAAATGCTTTCTTCATAAGATGATTTCTCAAGAACAAAGTGGTTTCGTTTCAGGTAGAAGCATTTTGGATGCCATTGTGGTTGTGCATGAAGCTGTGCATTCCCTTAAGCACTCTAAGAAAAAAGGCATGTTGGTGAAGTTAGACATGAGTAAAGCTTATGATAGGGTAAGTTGGAGGTTTCTGATGGAAGTAAAGAGGAAGCTAGGCTTTTGCGAAGCATGGATGGAATGGTGTATAGTTGTATTTCAACCTTGAGATACTCGGTGTTAATAAATGGCTCCCATTATGGCTTCTTTAGCGGCCCAAAAGGGCTATGGAAAGGGGACCCATTATCCCCATTTCTATACATAATAATGTCTGAAGCTATGAGTATTCAGATAAAGAAGGTTGTGAACGCAGGGCTATGGAAAGGTATTCAAATTTCTGATTCGATTCCTCCCATAACCCATCAATTCTTTACCAATGACACAACCTTACTCGGCATTTCTTCTGTGATGGAAGCCTCCACAATAAAGACTACGGTTGAGGAGTATTTTTCACAGGCTGGTCAAAAGATCAACAAGGAGAATTCAAGCATTTTTTTCTTCAACTCCTCAGGTGCATTACAACAAAGGTTGGCAGACATCCTAGAGTTCAAGGTAGATCACCTTCCAATGAAGTATCTGGGCAGACCATTGATCGATGGACAATCAAAGTTTTTCCATTGGGAGGAGACAGTCAACAACTGTAGTGCAAAGGTGGAAACATGGAGGAGTAAATGGTTGACTTTGGTAGGAAGGCTAGAGTTATGATAAAATCAGTCATAGCGGCCATCCCTATTTACATGCTCTTGTGTCTGGAGGTGACAAACAGATCAGTAAGAAGGATGATGGGAATTCAGAGGAAACTGTTGTGGGAGGGGGCACATATGAAGAAGCGTACTCCTTTGCTATCATGGGAAATAGTGATGAAATCGAAGGAGGCTGGGGGCGCTGACATTAAGGACATCAAAATTCAAAATTGGGCTCTAGGCGCAAAAATGACTTGGCAAATCTTCAAAAATTTAGACGCATTGTGGTGTAGGATTCTACGTGCAAAGTATCTTGACTCTCAAGATCCTAAAAGGATCTTAACTATTGCGAATCCTCCAAAAGGATTTGTTGTTTGGAATTTTATTCTAAAATCAAGGGATGTGATTTGTGATCATTTGTCCTAGTGCATAGGGGATGGTAGGAAAGGTGACTTCTGGGTGGACTCGTGGAACTCTTATCCACCATTAGGCGAGATCACGAGTCTGGAAGAAGCAATGGAGCCCTCAAAAGCTTCCTACAGTGTGGAGCTAAGGAATTATATATATGTTTGGCAAGAGAACGACAAGTGGAACTAGAGGTGGAAATATTTTGATTTCCTCCAGGAGCATTCAAAGGAGAGGCTCTTAAATGAGCTTTCAAATCATCATTTTTTCATCTCAGAAAAGCCTGATGCAATCAAGTGGAGTGCTTCAAAATTGGGTGAGTATGTTGTGAAGCTGGGTTACAATGTAATCAAGCATGATTTGGCGGTGTCGCCCTGGCCTAAGAGAATTTGTTGGGGAGAGCTTGTTCTTCCCAAAGAAAAAGCCTTTGCTTAGATAGTGTTGCATGGTGGAATTCTCATGGGTGACAGATTGGAGAAAGTTGGGATTTGCGGGCCCCATTGGTTCGTCCTTTGCAAGCATAATCTAGAATATGTTAACCATCTTGTGCTCAATTGCGAGGTGGCACAAGCAGTTTGGCATTTTTTCTGTGTGAAGGTGGATTGGTTCGGTCCATTTCCAAACAAGCTCCAACAACTCTTTCTGTCTTGGCCCGACATCTACAAGGGGGCAGCATTGGGGGGCCTCTAGGATGAAATTCCTACTATGATTGTGTGACACCTTTGGAGAGAGAGGAATGCCCAAATATTCAAGGAGAAATTAGAGCCCCTGGAGAGCATCCTCTTCAAGATTGAGTCAGGGGTAAGTGAGCACTTAAACATGAAATTAAAAATAAACAAATTTAAATATTTCTTTGCTTGGGATAGTAGGATGGCAAGGAATTGGAAGTTGATATAGGTTCCGCTCGACAAGCTTCTTAAAAACAAAGGTTCAAGGGCCTAGGCAAAATGGTCCCTTCCTCCGAAAGGAAGACTCAAGCTAAATTTCAACGGGGCCTTGAAGGGCAACTCGGGACCCTCAAGTGCGGGGTTTGTTATATAGAATGAGGATGGAAAATTGTTGGTGGCAGCCTCATTCAAACTCCAGGAAGGTACGAATAATGAAGCGGAATGCACAACTCTATTAGAAGAGGTAAATTTTTGTATCTCAAATGGTTGGCATAATATCGATTTGGAAGGAGATTCATTGATTGTTATAAGGGCAGTAGGTTCAGGTTCAACTCCAAGTTGGAAATTGAATCAATGGGTGGCTGAGACAAATTCAAAACTTTAAGTTGATCCACGTGTATAGGGAGGTGAACAAGTCTGCAGACTTTCTTTCAAAATTTGGTGTTGAGCAGGTCAAGGCAAGGAGGCTCTCGGATGATGTGTGTAGATGGCCGAGTCTTTCAAATTTGATCCACTTAGATATGGAGCTGAAAGGGAGTTAGTGTGCCAAGTTGAGTTGAGTAGGGTCCATAGGATGTTGGAAGCTATCTTTATAGTTCTGTATTTGTTCATTGTATAACTTTTTTTAGGCCCATCTTTTTGTTTTTGTTGGTGAGTGATTGCACTTGATCTCTTTGTATGGTTGTAGCAAGCATGTTTTTGGTTATCTTGAATCACTGAAGGAGTGTCACCCTCTCTGGTGACAATTTTCCTTAAAAAAAAAAACATTGTTACTATTCCAATTCTAGTATTAACACCTCTTGAGATGAGTATCATAACATTAATATCAATGTGCATTTTAATATTAATGTTGCTTAAATAATGCCATTAATGTTAGTATTGTTGTGATTCATTAATATATACCCACTAAGGGTAAATTATAGTAATATTAATGCCAATTTCCATTAACATTATTATTTCTAAAGGTGAATAGTAATATCTGTCACAACAAACAATTGGTGCCAACTTTGGCACCCTTAGAATAAAAAATGGATAAAAAGAATAACGATGAATGTTACTAATATGAATAACCACTTTACCAACCCTACCTTGCGAACATGGAAACTAAAAGCTAAGTAAACCTAGCTAATTAGGCCATCTATAGAATCTTTGTTTAGCCTAGGCTTTAGAGCCTACCAATTGTGGATTGAGGGTGCACTCAATGGACTTCGCACATCCGACTACACCTACCCCTCTACTCCCCGCTCTTGTGCAATGTGTCAATGATGATGTTGTATGAGCAGTGTTCCTCGATGTATGTAGTATTCAACCATGTATGTACATGGTTATCATTTGTTAGTGTTTTAGTTTGCACTTTGTAGTTTTGTATAAAAAATACATTTGATAGTTGTATTTTTTCCCTTCATGCAAATTTATGGAAAGACAATAGGAGATGTCTTCCTCATATCATGTTAAACCCTCTTAGTGGCTCTTTCCACCTTGTTATTTGTGCAATGTCGTTGCGTACCAATATTAATTGTGTGTCTTGTACCACCTTATCAGATATAAGGACCATCCTAGTTGTTGTCAAAAACATAAAATTGTTAGGTTTTCTAGGGAAAATTATGGACATGACAACTTGTCCAACAATCTATCATACATTTCTTGAGATATTTATGTGGTATCTACACTCAATATTGTTGCATGTAGTGTCAGCATTGTAACATGTGTTGGTGTGATCTTTGTAGCTCTTTTAACCATAACATCACCTATGATCTCTCCAATTGATTTCACAACTCTAGGCTTACCTGTATTTGGTTCCATTGACCAAATTACCATAGTATGTAGTTTAGGGATGAAACTTGATCTAAATGCTTTATTATCATAATGTTCTTCTGAAATAAAAGCCATTGGGTCATTCCTTATGGAATCCAAAGAAAATGGTGTAGTAAGGTCCCAACCAAGTAATATCAAGATACCACTATCCTTTACCAATCTCCTTCCATCAGATTGAATGATAAGAGAAATATCCTATATTATTTTTTATTTTCCCTTTTCTCAACCCCTTCCTACAATGAAGTGTCAATTTGTGCTTTAGATTTCTATTTAACCATTTCTTTTATATCATTGCTCTTGACCTGAATTACAAATTATTTGAATTCTTTAGTTTGGACAAAAGAATCATCATCCATGACTTCTCTACAAGCCTTCATCCTCACATCATCATCAACATCTTCATCAACATCTTCATCATATGTCCATGAAACAATTCTATCCTTTGGAACAAAAGGATCAAGTGCACCGTCCATCACAAGGGAGGGGAATATTTTTTCCACTTCTTTCTCTATAGGAACATAGTCTATTGACCCTTCCTACATCTCATCTCCACCTCCCTCACTGTCCATTGAATAGTCAACCAAAGGATCAACAACTGGTCCCTCTAATGGCTTCATTTGGGGACCATGAGCTAATGATTAATCTAGTTGGCTCCTTATTCTTGCATCATGCTCCATTTTGGAAACTTTAGATTTCTCCTCAACCTCCTTAACCTTTACAACAAAAGTACCATCCATATATGCATCCAACATACCTATAGCCTTGTAGGTATATTTAGTTTCAAAATAAGGGTTGACATAGAATGAATTTTCTTTCAATATTTTCTCCTTAATACCACACATCATCATCCACTACTTCTTCCTCTCACCAACAACAACATCTGAGCATAAATTTCTGATAACATATTCAATATAGAGAAAGTGGTGATAAAAATGATATTTCCTCTAGTTTTCCTCTCCTTATCAATCAATCCTTCTAGATCACAATTTCTCATTCTCTCCATTTTCATTCTATAGTTGCTTATCATAGTGCTAAATTTATCAATACCATATTTCAATGTGATCACAAAGTAATAAAAAGCACATTTGGGAGATATAAGAGACCCCTTTCTAGCATTCTTGAAGTGCTCCTTATCCATGGCATCAAGCTATATCACATTAATTCCTTGAATGCTAACATGTTATAAACATAAATTGGTAAACAATGGGGCTGCACTAAGGCTCCATAAACCTTTATCATAGTGTGATTGGAATGCAAATATCAATCACCCTATTTATGATCATGCTTAGTATTCTCTTTGAACTCCAATGGCCTTATAATTTCCTTAATTCCTCTAGAAATCCTATACATAGGTTGTAATCCACAATGCTCCAAAACACCAAAATTAAAACCATTACAGAAGGTAGCATAATTGGAAATGGGACAATTTTTATCCCAAATATGAGTTGAAATTTGCACAAGTAGCTCATTATCATATTCATCCTTTTTTCTTAATCCTATGAAATTTCTCTAGGCCTTGTAGCCAATCCATAATACTATATGAATTAACAATGAATAATGTGGGAAACTCAGGGTGTTTTGTTTCTTTCAACCCTACTAACTACTTGTGGATCTCCTCTGCAATGTAGGTCGCATAATCAAAAATCCTGTTTAAATGTTTGTCTTGGATATCCTTGGCCATCACCATCAAAGGAACATTCATCTTCACATCATATCTTTGGCCCAGGACATGACACAAACCATAGTTGATATTCTTGAAATAATCCACAAACTCGTCGTATGAAATGATTCCACCTCCTTAGGTGAAAACCACACATCCATTTTCTTTTGATCTCTTCTTTTGTGCATTGGTAGCACATGTCACCTATATCCATACTTGTCCCTTTTGTATTCTTGATTGAATGCACTGAAAATGATTGCAACAATTGTAGATGGATTTAGCTTGAACACTTCCACTATCATCTAGAAATGTCTAGTAGTGGGGTTCCATTGATTCTTTTGATAGCCTTGTCCTAGGGATCATAGCATTTATCTATCTCTTGTATCAAATCAACAGGTCCACAAAAACATTAGGAACAATAAGCTTTCCAAGGTTATAGGTACACAAATGGCATGTTGGACGCTTTTCCAACCTATGATTGAAAGCATATAGGAAGATTTCCCATCCACTCTGTGGCACTAAAATTTCCCCAATTCCCCTTTCCAAATATTGCAAATGGTTTGTCAACACACACTCTCCTATAGGTCTTTTTCCCACTAGTTTTACATCATGAAATAATCCTTTTAATTCATCCTCCATAAAATGTGTAAAGTCTCTCTTGACCCCCTTTTTCTTCTTTGATACTTCTGAGGCTTTTGGCTTCTGTATTTCACCTTTAACTTTTATCCTTTTAGGCTTAGCCTTTTCCTTGGATGGATCACCAATTTAACTCATTTCAAATAATTTATTAGAGCTAGGATTTTGCAAATTTTAAATTAAAAACTAGGGATTTTCTTCACAAGGTGTAGCTATGAATTTTATAAATAACCCTACTGGTATTTTTCTTCAAAATAAACTAGGGCCTATAATTCACCTCTTACAATTCAATTTTATTTTTATAAAAAACCATAGGTTTAATTCCTTTCACTAATATGAGGTTTTTCCCAATTCTATCCCTTTCTAGAAAATCTACATAAAGAAATAGAAAACTTAACTTACTCAAGAACCCTAGCAATCTGCTCATTGAATTTTTCTCTTTAGGGATCTCCTCTTTGTGCTCACCTTCAAATTCTTACAAAGATAATTCAAAAATGCATAATTTATGTCTTTATGATCTTCAAAAGAAAGCAAATACACCATTAATGGTGAGAGATGACTCACACAAGTGAATAGGTGTGTTGTGACACTTAGCTGTTCATGTTTATATTTCCACCATTGATCAATTTGTTTTAAAACATGATCAATGGTCGTCCTTGCTCTTTGCATATTTCCACTTTCTTTTTGATATATTTCTGTGAATCTTCTTTAAAATTTTCCACCAACTCTATTAGTGAATACATCACACATTACACATCAGCTCTGAGATCATCTTGATGTAACCATGATGTGAAGAGTTCTTGCAATGGAAGGAATATTCCATAGAATCTCTTCTATCCTTTCATCATGTATCACACTTTTAAAATCATCTTTCAAGCTCATAACCACGATGTATTAAAGAGAAGTGATGAGGTATCTTGAAAAGGACATCCATTGCACAACACTCCTTGGTGTTGAGTGCATTTCCCATATTAGTGATGTGAAAGGGAGACGCTATGACACAAGATTAGGATGCATGTCCACTTTATACGATCAATGAGTGCGTCACATATTATGTTTGGAAGGATAGAAAATAATGGGCTAACTATGATGTGAAGGGTTCAAGTGATGCATTGGAAGTAGCTATGCATCACACATCACCAATTTGAAACCTAAAATTAGGAGGCAACATGTGATACAAAGGAGGTTCACGATGCAAAGGAGATGGAAGGCATCATGCATCACATTTATGAATCTAGCGGTGCAAAGGTAAAGAAATATATGAAGGCAACATGTGATACAAAGGAGTATAAGGTATCACACATCACAAATGTGAGGCTGGTGGGTGTTTAAAGGTGCAAGACAATTGAGAGGGGGGGTGAATCAGTTGTCACCAAATGCAAATACAAAACTTTAAACACTTATCAACTTCACAACCACACTATTTTGTTATTGAGTATGAACATGAAATGTAGATAATAAAAAGAAAAATCAACATAATGAACACCATATTTTACATAGAAAACCCAATAATGGAAAAACAACGGTGAGGATTAACTCACAATATAAAGTAATAGAAAAACTAAATACAAGAGGCTCACTGCCTAGAATAGGACTCACTATCCGGATACAAAAACTCATTGCTTACACAAGGAGGCTCACTACCTACAAAAAGGATTTAAAAACAAGATTGGCTTCACAACCAAAGTGAACTGATGAGATTGCATCTAACAAGTGTTGACACAGTTCTAGAAATACTCAATAGACTAAGTTAACAAACTTCATCATTTTCACACTTCACATTCACATCAATGTCATTCCTCACTCTCTTCCACACTTACAATCTTCAAAACTATCTGTCATATATATCTGACCTATACAAGAGTATCAATTAGGTCGGCCTAATTAGCTGCAACCCTCATTCATAAAAAATACAAACTGTTAACTTCAAGCATTCACAAAATCTTCCAAATAAAATTTAAAAATTTAGCGCGCAACATCATGTCAACATGGACCTAAGATAGGTCACACATATATCCCAAAAACAAAATTAATTCACCATACCACCAATTATACATGAGGTCAGCTAGAGATGGGCTTAATAGAAAAATGCAATCAACAAAATAATGTTGATATGCCATATGAACACCTGAGCATGAGAGATTTTGAACATACATGCTTTCAATATCTAGAAACTATATCCCAAAACTGCAAGCAATAACTAACAACCATGAAGGATTGCAAACCAAAATACTAGAGGATGTAAACTATATACTGGTTCAGATATCATACCAAAATACTGGATCAAACAATGACTTAATCTTATAGTTTTAACTCATATAACATGGTAACATCAATGAAAACAAAAAACTATATAGATAGCCATTCTTCTTCATTCTTCCAACAATCTCCCCCTTTGTCATTGATGGCAACACATGCCAAAATATTTAGAACAACATTCTTTCCCCTTTTCATCATTGTCCTTTCCCTTTTTACTCCTCTCTCCACATGACTCTCCCACTTTGACATCAATGGAAAAGTGAAATAAAAAATTAGGATGCTTATGTACATGGTAACGTTGTATATACAAAGGAATTCCAACTCCCCATTTTAAACATTAAAGTGAAAATGACACTTTTTACACGAAATATTTTCTTGTACCTATCTCTTATGATCGGAAGAATCCTTTTCCAAGCAAGCACAAATGAATTCACCCTTGCACCCATACCATCCAATAATGAAAAATTCATAAAAGAGGTTGTCTTGTCCGAAGATAGACATTTTTCATTCACAATCTTCTGCATCAGAGATTATTCTAGAGAGATGATCCAACTAGACCTCAACAATTTCTTTAACCAACCAAAAGGTTTTAACCAAGTCTTCTCTTTGCCTCTGAGCAATCAACAATTCCACTTGCAATTCACCAACTCTTATTCTATTTTTTCTATTATTGGCTTTGAAGAAATCAAAGCTCTTTCCAATACAATTTATCTCATATTCAATGGCTTCAATTATGCTTCTAAAATTGTCAATGATTGCCAGCCACCAGAGATGATACCTGTAGATATCATATGCCTCTTTGATGCATTCTCTTGTCTCATCAATGTGTTCAGATAGAACTTGTATGGATTTAGTACATCTCTCAATCATAGCTTCAAACTTATGACCTTCAGGTCCTACCAACAATGGTTTTTTTTCAATAACCTGTACTAGATCATTCGGTAAAGAGTCGATACATTTGAAACTAATCTATCCTATTGAGAAAATAATCAACTAGTACATCATCAGTTTTAAGTCTCTCAATCATAGAGAATTCACTCCACATTTCACCAACCTTCTACATATCACCTTTAACTAACATCATCTATATATCCTCTGGATCAACAGAGTCAAATCCAGATAGAAACTCTTCTTCATTATTCTCTTCTTTTGAGATAGTGATAACATCTTTTGTGGTAGATTTTATCCTTTTAGATTTTGAAGGGGATTCACTAATGACAACTTCCAATTCTTTCTTATCAGAGGAGGAGCCCACTTCAAACTGACTAGGTACTGACATACTAGAGCATAGATTCGTCTTCAAGGATGCAAATATTCTATAAACACTTGCATTTTCCTCCATCGATTCCAAATACCTATAAATTTATTTCTAGACATTGATACTAGATTCCCACTCAACATTCTCTCTTCTTAGTGATGAGCTTAGAAGGTAAAATATCAAACATATGAGCACAGAGCCAAACTAAAATGGATAGCCTTCAACCAAGGACATTATGACATTCTCAATTAGGTTTTCTAGTAATAGGCTACACAAAACAAACTACTTTTTTTCCTTAACCATCATGTGTGCAAGATATACAACAATAGCCGAAGTCGAACCTTCACAATTTCTAAAATAGATTTTATAAGAGATGTCGTACACAACATACCTTACAATAGAATCAACAATAGTATTTATCAATAGAGCTTGAGGGTCTTTTTCAATACCAGTAAGTTCCTCCATATCTTCGTATTTCATAGTTTTCTTCCCAGGGAGGTCCCCAACACTGCATAAACCAGTAATCACTTTGATTACCTCCTTCGTGATCAAATAGGGTTTGTCCAACATAATGTTGTCATTATTGAATTGACTTAACAAGAGAAAGATATATTCTTTGTCTGCAAACCAAGGAAATTTTCCCCATAAATCCATAGCTAGGGTTTTTATGCTCTATAATTCATTTGTCTTCAGCCCTAGTTCCATTTCCTTCATTTTTCTATGATTGAATTCTTCCAATTCAACACCCTTCAACTTTGATGGAATATTGCCACTCGATCCTCTGTCCATCATCATGCTTATCTTTCTTGAATTCATTATTGATCAATCAAAACTTCTTCCTTTTCCATTCTTCCCCTTTGTAAACTTAGAAATAGCTCCTAATTATCTATAATAATTCCTTCAAATTACCTCAGAATTACTTCAAATCACTTTGAGATCACTCCAGGATTGCTCCAAGTCATTTTTCAAACTTTTCAAGTGCACAAGTGATCAAAGAAAACTTATGAATTTTACTTTATACACCATCAATTTTCCCTAATTCGCATTAAATGCAACATACT
>VDFB02323547.1:0-27529 GCA_007258455.2 Sequoia sempervirens
CCCCTCTTAGTGTTCCTTGCATCCAGCAATTGGTATCAGAGCATGTTCCTCTTTTGAAGCTTAGAATCTTGAGGTGAATCTTGAACTACAATGGATGTTGGTGTTCTTCAACAATAGCTGATGGTGGCACTTGATGATCTTGATCAATCCAAGGCAGAGGTCATGGAACTTAGGGAAAATATTGCAGATGCCGAAAAATTCATTCACTCACTAAAGGATAATATTAATGACTCAAGGGAGAAAATAAAGGAACTTTGTGATGAGTTGAAGCAGAAAGAAGACGAAGGATCAGATGATGTCCATTTGAATCAAACTCTAAAAGAGATTACAGGAGAATGTGAAAAGCTAGCCAAGGACAATACAACTCTAAGACTTGAAATGGAATTTGTGGCAATGAAGTTTAATAAAGAGATTGAGCAAAGAAAGAAGAACGAGGAGAATCTGGCCCAATCCTTGAGAGAAAAGTCTGAAGAATGCAACAAAATTAACAATAGATTTATCCAGTTGGAGATTGAACTACAACAATCTAGAAACAATGAACGAGAGCTTGAAAGATAAATAGTCATTCTTGAAAATGAGCTTGCTAATACAAATGAATTCAAAGAAAAGTTTAGGATAAGTTCTACCAAACTTGAAGAAATAACAAAAAGTCAAAAGGATGTAAATGATAAGTGATGTCTTGGATATGAGAAGGGAAAACGCTCTAGATCTGAACAGAAGAATCTTGAAAAAGAAGTACAAAGGAAGAAGACATCTATAAGGAAACCTAATGCTCAAATATTTAATGGATATTGCTTTGTTTGTAATAAATTTGGACATATGGCTTCTTAGTGTAGAAGAAAGATAAAACCTAGTAAGCCATCATTCTTTGGTCAATGTTTCAAATGCAAGAAGTTTAGTCATAAGGCTTTAGAATGCAAGAGTATGACTGTCAGTACTAGTAACATTAAATTCTATACGTGTGGAAGATTTGGACATGTTGCTAACTAATGCAGGTCAGGAGGAAATCAGTGGAATGGATGGTACAAATAGAAAGGTCTGATATGTTTCAATTGTAACAATCTTGGTCACATTGCAAAGTTCTGCCATAATAGAAACATGAATAAAAAGGGTTCGATGTATCAAGGAAGAAATTCACAGAAAGTCAATAAAGGTAAAGCAAAACCTTATGTGGAAGAAATAAAAGATTAGATGAAGAAGACATGGGTGAAGAAAAGTGAAATGGGTGAAGGAAATTATGCTGTAATGGAAGATCCCTCCGGTAGCTCCTCTGGCAATTGATATCAAGTCAATGACCTAGGGGGAGTTTTTCATGAACATTTATTGACCCCCCTTGTGTATTGTTGGCATCGAATCTCTGGATGTCATCAGTCATTGGAAGTATTTGAAATAATATGATGAACTGGTCGAAATGATATAAGTACGAAGTTGAATTCTTAGCTTGCTGTCTAAGTTTGGAGTGTAACCGAAACTTCTAGGGAAATGCATTTATTACGGAAAAAAGTAAAGTTATAAAAGGGAATTTTGAACCCTAGTTCGACAAGGAGAACAGTTTGAGAGTACTCTTCTGCATAATTTCAAGGGCGAAAAAGTCATTCTAGTGGTGAATCTTTAGGTATTCCTGTTAATCATTGATTTCACATCTATTTTGTAATCCGTACAACTCTATTTGGAACGAAACATGAAGCAAATCAAGGATACCATAACCTTAGACGAGTATAGTAGCCAAAAGATTAGGGATGAAAGAAATTTGTTGTCGCTCACCGATATCAAAAGGCTTGAAGGATCAAAGCACAAGAATTTGGATATATGGAATGACTATCCTCATTTCATCAATACAAAAGTGATTTGGTTTTTCCTGAAAAAATTAGATAGTGATATTCCCAATTTGGATAAACCATATCAAATCACTAAGGATGTGATCAAAAAATTAACTGGCTTATGCAATGTCGGTGAATTGCCAAAGAAGAAATTGATTCGCAATGTGGAGGCCGAAGCCCTAACCAGAATAAGGGGAGATCAGAGGGCTCTAATAATTTCAACGATTAAAGACCCTTTAACAAGTTATGTGGCTTATGGAGTCTCATACAAAATTTATTTCAGAAACCGAGAAGGATCAACCTCAACAGGTGCTACATATATCGACCACAAAATGATAATTGAGAACGAGGACTTGATCTGTGTAGTCTATTGAAGGAGCAACTATTGGAGAATTTTCAATTAATGAAGGGATGGGTAATATGCGGGATCATGATGGGCCAAAAGTGGCAATATGATGGGTTTTTGTAGGGGTATGTGGTGATGACTTTTTACCCAAGGAGGTGATGAAAGAGGGTTTGAAAGAGTTAACTTTCCACCAATATAAGTATGCTTTACACTTTGAATTTAATAAATAATTATTATTTATTTTTCTATTTGAATTACAACTAAGAGTCTGATTGATAAGAATTTGATTGAAAAGCATCTATATCTTTCAAACAATTATCCACATTTTTTAATACAAAACATGTGTCGCATTCTATTCTTTGCATACTATGGGATTAAAAAGGAAATGAATTTATTGAAGTTTGACCAAGTTAAGGTGGTTAGACATACAAGTTTTTATATTTTTTTAAAGTTGTAATAACAAATTCATAATTAATTATTTACTTGGAAAAAAATTACAAAAAAATATTTATCACATTGGGACATGAGTCCTCTACTTATATCTCAAATCTTATAAAAAAATATTTATCATTTTATAGTGGTTAGGGTGGTCTGATTGAGGATACCTGCGCCTACTTATTTTTCCACAGAATTTAAGTCTTATTACATTGAAATTTAAAATTTTCCTAAATAGATTTTAAAATAAATAAATAAACCTAGTAGTTTAGAAACTACATTTAATTTACTACAAAATTCTATTCTTACATATTTTGAAATAAATATAGATAATTTATTCAATTTTACATGTCGAGTTGCCCTAACTCGATTTTAGGTTACTGCCATAGGGCCTACATTTTTCCATGATGATCACCTTTTATACCCAAATATTAGGTACACTCCAATTGAGTTTAATTACTGGAAATATATGATATGATGTACTTTCTAGGTAGCACCATTGAAGAACAATGTAGTGTGGAGAGAGAGAGATATGCAGTTGTAAAGCATATCTTCGTCATTTTAATTCTTTTGAAAATGGTGAAAGTGTATGAAAGTTTCTTTAGAAGGTATTAGAAGGTTTGGAGAAGGTGTTGTCCCTCTTCCAGAAAAATAACTTAATTTGGATCATCTTCTAGAAAAGGAGAGAAAAAGAAAGAGATACAAGGCGGGTAATCATTTCCTCTAGCACCAAGTCTGTAAAGATTGAAGAAAAAGGGAAAAGAAGTAAAAGAGTGGTTGTGGATGTAGAAATGGGATTTCACGAGAGAATGTTTTCCAAAAGATCAATGGAAACTAGATGAACCCGAAACAATAATTGCTGAAGACAGTGATGAAGAAAATGCTTTGTTTAAGTCAGATAATGCAAATCATTAGGGATGTGGATGGTATGCAAAAGATATCCGGTATATGGTTGAATGGTCCATCTTATGAATAGGATTTTATTGAAAATACTTTGGCAAGGTACTTAATTGATAAAAATATTGAGTTGGAAAGTCTGCATAATGTTCTCCTAGAAGAACTCATTGAATGTGTCAAGATATCTATGAAGTCTGTGCCCCTGGAAAGGAGGGAAGAAGAAATGATTTCTCATTTAAAAATGAAATTTAGATTGTCTCTTTCCAGATTGAAGAAGAAAATGAGTGAGCTGAGACAGTGTATTGATTCTGTAAATAAAGTCTTTAACTATTGTCTCAGGTGGCCTCATGTGGTAGAAAAGTACAAGGATAAGCTTGAAGAGATTGAAAGTGAGCTTGTTAAGACTGGAAAAAATTACAGTATGCTCTTGGATAAGAATGGAGATGTGAAGAAGAAAGTTTATGATTTACAGATTGAGCACGCAAAAGTCCATACTGCTAAGAATTCTCTCATTGATTTTTTCTGGAAAGTCAAAGATATAACTGAAGGGAGATTAGAACAAATGATTGAGACTCTTAAATTAGGAGAGGAACTGGAAGAAACAATCACTATTCTTGAGTCTCTTGTGCAAAAAATCAATAGAACATCAGAGAACAACAGTCTGATCATATCCATTGGGATTGCAGTGGATTCCTAGAAGAAATTCCTTCCAGAACTGAAAGCCAAGTATAAAATAATTTTTTGAATTTTCATTGTAGTTGTCAAATTTTGATCAATTTTTGTCAGTATTGGGAAGAGAATGGAGTAAGAGATAGTGTAGTTAAAATTTTAAAGGAAAGGATAAGGAAGAGAAGTGTAGAGCAAATGTAGTAGAGCTTTGTCATTGATGTCAAAGGGGGAGAGAATGAAGTGAAAAATTTCCTGACATCCAATGGGGGAGTATTAGTTTTGGCTTTGATATTTCTTTTTGGTTTTTGAAACTTAGTAAATTTTTCACTAAGTGTTTCCATCAATGCCAAAGGGGGAGATTGTTTGCATATGGCTTTGAGAGATCAACTTTGGCTACTTGTGTTGTCATTGATGGCAACTAGAGTCTATAGTTTGATCCGCAGTATTAGTTGCGCTTATACCGGTAGAGAATCTAAGTCTCTATATTCTACTGGCTGAGAAAGCAAAGAACATGACATCTAATTGGTATGCTGATCTGACTACTTCACCAGATCACTATTTTGAAGTGTGGATCTCCAAGGAAGTTTTCTTAGCTCACACACTATTCTACTAAAGAAGTTTTGAGGTGTTGTATTAATCATCGCTCGAGTTAAGAGGTTTGGTGGTATGTTTTATGATCTATTTTTCATTATGACCGACATAATTTATGTGGTGGATCACGGATGTATGTGGAATAATTATTTTTCTATCTTTTATGTTTAGGACCTTGGTGTGGGTCCCTTCTATAAGTATAGCTGACTTATAAAGGTACGTTCCATTTCTAATTAAAGATTTATGGCCAACATAGCCGACATAAGCAAATTATATTATAATTTGTTGAAAGGTCGACATGTATTGAATTTTTGGGTTAGCGGATATATAAGGAAGATTGGTAATTCACTTTGAAAAAGGAGATACATGTGGTGTTCCTGATGTGAAGAGAGATGTATATATGTGCGAAAAAGAGTAGAGCAGTTGGTTGATCGAATATTGGTTGCATTATTGAAGGGTTTTCAGCAGGGAAACATATTTGAGTAGAAGGTCCAAAGTTAGATTGTGTGCTTCAGTGGAACTGAATCCAGGCATTTGTAGATGTTGTATTCTTAGTTCAACATTTTGTTGTAATACCAAATATATTCTATAAGGTAGTGGGCCTTCTCTTTTGAGTAGTGAGCTCTAGGTAGTGCACCTGAATGCAAGTGCATTCCCATCTCTTACTTTACTTGTAATAGAGTAAACTTTGTGGATTAATCTCCACCGTGGTTTTTCCCCTAATAGGGAATCCACATAAAAATATCTGGTGTTATGGTGATTATTGATGTGACTACATGTTTTCATTCGTTATGTGCTGCTAATGTTATATAAAGTTCTATTATTGTTATTGATGGTTCTTAGATTTGTTTTGTAAATCAAAATCATTGAACACTGATTCACCCCCCATCTCAATGTTCCTTGCATCCAACATAGGGCACCATTTTTTTTGTGGTGATGTGGGCGTTGATAATTACGTGGGTTGGTGGCAGTGGAGAATGGTGTCTTCGTAATGGGGAGGTGAATGAAAAGTGTTTGTTGGCACGAGCACCAATGCATCTTCCCATCAGTGTATGAGGACAAAGGATGAAGTAAATGCTATATTGAATGTTGCCATGTGGGAAAGCATACTTTGATTAAGTTGTATTGTCGAAAGAGCCATTATGGTGTGGGTGAATTGGATTTTTTGACACTAGGGATGCCTTAGTTGATGGGAACTTGTGCAATTTTTTTTTTTGTGGCAACATGGAGCTTGGTAATTATGTGGGTTGACAATGGTATAGCTGGTTGACTCAATACACGGGAACTGAAATCTTGTGTATAAAATTTAGTAACAAATAAGTGTTATTCTAATACCTTTCATACAATTCCTCTATTACAATTGAACATATATGTGTGTGTGTGTGTGTGTGTGTGTGTGTGTGTGTGTGTGTATGTACCTCTCTATTCTTTGAAGCATTGAGTTTTAGATATAGTTCACATTGTATGTATGTATATATATATATGAGAGAAGTGGAAATCACATGTTTGCTCATTGGCCTATGACATTGGCATCATGAAGCCTCATTGACCCTTGGAAAACTGTGAGCCAGGTAAAGCATGAAATGCTAACCACATATGTGATGGAGTTTCATTATATATCAGAGAATAGTGAAGTCACTAAAAAAATTCTATGTTCCAATATATGTATTCATTTTCCTAGAGTGTTTTTGCTCCAATAACTTTTTAGGAAAAGAGAATGCCTGATAAAGAACTATAGAAGATGGAATTTCACAGATGAAATACAAAAATATTGTTTAAAGGAAGACATCAAAAAAATAGCAAAGGTTTTGTTTCAAAGCATACAATGTATAAGAATAACTTTATAGAAATACCTGATTTTGGTATTTTTTGGAATGTATCTAACCATGCAAAAAGAAAAGGGGAAAGTGTACAAATTTGCTATGCACTAAAGGATGTCTAGCCCTGCAATAAGAAAAGGGGTAAATCTATAAGCTAGTAAATTATAAATTTACAAAACAAAAATATCAAAATATATATCTGTGGTTAGGTGTGTGTGAAATGACAAAAAAGACAAAGGAAAAAAAACTTACATCAACAGTACGTCTACAAGATAGTGTAGATTGTAGAACAAAACACTTGTTAAACATCCAATCTGTGAACCATTGGAAGTGCATGGCAGGTTTTGACCATTCTACACGCATTGAGAAACACAACCAACTCCACAACTGCCAACCCATCCAGTCTACAAAGTCTACCATTGTGAAAAGGTCTGGGAAAGGCCTCACATATTACATGGAATGTTATTATATATTAAGCAAAAAATGGAATATACAAAAGACTATATATTTTTGAAAGCAATACAGAGGAAGGGGAAAACAGTAAAGTGTTGAACATATAATTCTATACATCAACATTATACATATAGATATACACATACACATACATATACATATACATATACATATACACATACATATACATATACACATACATATACATATACATATACATATACATATACATATACATATACATACACATACACATATATATACATATACATACATGTACATATACATATAAATATACATATATATATATACATATAAATATACATATATATATACATATAAATATACATATACATATACATATACCTACAAACATACTTTTCGCCCTTCGTTTATCGCTTCTAGTTATCTTTGTGTAGCATTGGTGTTATACTCATTACCATATGACCAGTTCTAGTTAAATGTTCTTTCTTTCATCATAAAAATATGGTTAGGGTCACTAATCTTTTCACCTCTTTTATTCTTCATGTACCCACAACTAAATATTATAGAAAAATAGAGAACACTTGTCTAGGGCTTTTATTGACAACCTGGAGCTTACCTCTTAAAAAAAGGATTTGCCTAAATGTTGCTCAATAAGCTTTGCAAAGAAATCATAAGTTTATAATTTTCAAGGAAACTGTTATATAGTAAATGTCTTTTTAATATGTCTTTGACAGTTTCCTTTCTCACATAGTAAATGTCTTTTTAATAGCTTGAATTTTGAGTTGAGAAGTGAACTGTTATATAGATTGGTTCAGGATTGATATAAGTTTATCTCTAGCCTACTTTTCATATTCATTAGACCTTGAAGCACATTTATATATATATTTTTCATTAAATTTGTAGGTGAATGATGGCCAAGAACCAAGAGTGATTAGCATTCGAAGAAACTTTAAATCAAATACATTCTCATTAAACTGATGGAATAAATAATTTATGAGTCCTGATTTTTGCATAATGAAAAAAATTATAACATTCATGCATATTTTAAATGTGAAATAAAGAAGTTTTCAACAAAAAGGAGAAAGTATATCAAATAAATATAATCTACTAGAAATTCTATATTGGGAATGTTAATCTACAAATATCACAATTACTGTTTTTCAATAAAAAAACAAGACTAGCTTATATTCAAATTTGATAACTCTTGAGCAATACATTTCAACTATTAGCCATATACAAGATATTTCAAATCTATATCACAATAAATTCTCAATTATTAGCCATATACAAAATATTTAATATATATTAAAATATATTGTCAACTATTGCCTGTATAGAAAATATTTGAAATATATATGGAAATAAATTGTCTAGTTGTCTTTGAAATTATAATATATGTGTAAACATATCATATAACCATCCAACTGATTTGAAATATTCGAAAGCAACAATGACAACAAGATTGAAGCACCAAGCTATAATAAAAAAGATGGCAGGTCAATAAATGTGCAAATATGTAGTTGCAAACATAGGTATAAATTATGTCCATATTTCTTAAACAAAAGTCTTAACACGCCATAGTTAGAATTTAAAAGTCAAAGCTATGAGAAATGATCAGAAGTGAAAAAGAGCAGTCAAAGCATAGGCTAGCTAGTGGAGCCTTTTTTTGGAGTAGGAGTAGATATCTTCATTATGTCTGCAAGCAACAGTTTACACTCTACTTCAAAATCAACTTTCATTGCTTTGGTAATCATTGCTTTCAGCCGGTCCTTAGAATTATAAGTTTATGTTCTAATCAAAGCAGTAAAGATGTATGCTTTGCAAACAAGGCCTTTAATAACAACACCAGGATCTGTTGTAGAGTCAGAGCTATCCTACAATGTGTAGAGGTCTTTTGCTGGGATTTGCAACAAACTAGTGGTAACTTCATCAAAAACAATACACCAAAGGCTGCCTGAATGGTCTTGCAACTTCAACTGCAGAAGATAGCGATAGTTGCATTCCTCAATTTCCATCTGACAATGATCAAAAAACCAAACATCAACACAGGGGCGTGTGCATTTCCTTTTGCATTCTTTACCATTAACCAACAAGGGGCAAGCAAGGTGACACAAAGACTCAGTTTTTGCAATTTGAATGGTTGCTTTAAAAATGGCTTCAAAAGTTTCTGCCAAACGAAGGTAGTTGTTTAAGATAAATGCAATAGTAACTTTATCATTTGAAGGATGCAACCTATGAGATACAGAAGAAGTTGAAAGCACTTGGTCTACTTTAATTGGGCCCTTAGATCTAATAGTGTTTGCCTCAGGAATAGAAGGGTTAATCTCAAGGACTGTTCCTATTGACGTGTTGAATATTTTTCCATTAAAGTAGCCTACACGACCACCACAGATAACAATAATGACTTTCACCAGAAAGGTACATCCACTCCAAGGTATCACCTTTTTCTTGCCAACTTGGGCCCCACAAATTAACATCAATGAAAGAAGCAAAGACATCATATAGTTTAATGGTTCATCGAATTGTTTCAATTTCATTTCTCCTACAGAAAATTGAAATGTACCCAACATGCACTACAATGCCAATAATATCAATGAAGTTGTTATCACTATAGTTGCTTATGTCACTAACTGACACAATTTTTTTTTTTTTGGTACAAGAATCTCATCTTCACATCATTTTATTGTTGATTTTTCATCCAAAACAATCTCAAGATTACTATTTAATTTATTGAATCTTTTATTGGCTTCCTTGACCAATCCCCTCGATATTGAATAAGTCAACCCCACCTCAACTTGACCGTAATACAATTCAACAATATCATCAAAACAAGTACAATACATATTTATGTCCCCTCCATATCTATAATGTCAAAACTAAACAGTTTCCCTTCACCTCTTTGTTTCTGGAAATGATGCATCTCCCTAATATGTGTTACACGCCCTTTCACTATCCAAACATTTTGATAAATGTTCAAAGCTTTAATAGGGCTGACCTTTGGAGGGCTGTTTTGTTTTTTAGGGGACAACTACAGACCAAATTTAGGGGGCCATTTAGAAGGAGAAGGTGAGTAGGCGCCAACATTTTCTCTTCTTGCTGCTTGAACAAATACCTAGGGGTCCCAATAATTTGACAATCAAGCATAATTACAACTAAGTTGGATATGATTAAGGCCTTGGATAATTACAACATACACATACACATATACATATATATACATATACATATATATACATATACATATATATACATATATACATACATACATACATACATACATATATATACATATACATATATACATATGTAGACACATATATATACAATCTATGCATCTTTGGTGTTATACACATTTTCTACAATTAGCCCCTTCATATCCCTCTAATTGATTTCACTTCAAATCCTTACAAAGAGGACACTATAGATTGTGAATGGCTACGCCATTTATTCTTGCCTTTACCTATATAGATTTGCACATTCATTCAGCTGCCATGGTTTTCATTTTACTTTGGTGCCCACCTTCTTTGTAGTTTGCTAAAAAATAGAGGAATTGTATAACAACATCTGCATTATCCCCCATTGAGTATTACAGAGAAATGGGGAAATTGTAACAAAAGTATTAGTAAAACATACATAGATATATATACAGGTGGAAGTAGACATGCATTTATCTTTTTGAAGACTTTAAAATATATTTTCCTTAATCGTTCTATCGATGTGCTGTGATGATGTGCATTTTCCTTCGTTGCACTTGTTTAATAAAAATATATATAAATATGCTTCTAGGGCTAATAAATATAAAGCTAGGAGAGAGATAAAATTATATCATACCTGGACCAATCTATACAATAGTTCACTTGTCAATTAAACATCCAAGCTATGTATTATTTGGCACTCAATATTATAGGCAAATACCGAAAGTATAAAAGATCTATCAAAAAAACATTTACTATGCAGCACCAGGAAAACTAATTTCATCTATATACAGGTGTGTATATATATGTATGCATATGTTTACATGTATATATGTATGCATATGTGCACATATTTGTATGTATATGTTTACATGTATATATGCATGCATATGTGTACATGTATATATACGTATATATGTATACATGTATATATGTCCATATGTTTACATGTATATATATGTGCATGTTTTCATGGGTATTTTTGCATAAATGATTAATTTATTGTTCATGCCTTTCGGGATCTGCTTATTGTTCCTTTTGATAGCAGGTTGGAGGGTTTTAACACTGGTGTGCTGCAAAACCTGTGAGAAAGTATATGTATATACACATGTGTATACATGTGTGTGTGTGTATATATATGTATACATGTATATATACATGTGTATATGTTTACATGTATATATGTATGCATATGTAGACATGCATATATACATGTATATATACATATAGATATACATATATATGTATACATATATACATATATATATGTCTATATGTTTACATGTATATATATCTGTATGTTTACATGGGTATTTTGCATAAATGATTAATTTATTGTTCATATGTCCCAGCCTCTGCTAATTGTTCCTTTTGATAGCAGGTTGGACAGTTTTAACACTGATGTGTTGCAAAATGTGTGAGAGAGTATATTGATTAAATTGGATTGTCAAAAGAGCCTTCTCAAACAGGAAGAGATATTATATTTTTTGATGAAATTAAGAAGATTTAACTACAATTTCCCCTATAGCAATGGGTATAAAGCCAAAGATGCACAATGATAACTACAAACACTAAACAAGGGCCACAAAAATTACTGGCCAGCCCCAACCATATTTTTTTGACAAAAGGAAGAAGATTTAACTGCAATTTCCCTAAACCCACATTAAATAGAGCTCCCAAAGCCAATACGTAGCAATAATCTATGCAAAATGAGGACAAACCCACACACTCCAATGGAAATTTGAGCCACATCACTAGGAACCACATATTATACACAAATACAAAAATTGTAAAAGAGATATTAGAATAACACTTGACACCCAAATATTAGTAACCCTAACCATATTTTTTCCATGAAAGGAAGAAGATTTAACTACAATTTCTCCACCTGCAAATAGCAATAATCTCTTTCAACTCTAAAAAATGGGTATAACACCAAAGATAGAAACATATAACAAGAAGACATTAACAATAAATTAATCATCAATGCAAAACACCCATGCAAACATCTATATAATGCCACAACCTCTCTTGAAAATTCAAGCTACATCACCTGACACTAAATATTATATGAAATAGAGAAATTGTAAAAGAGCTATTAGAATAACACTAAACAACCACCAAAGCAATTTTATCTCCAATATGTCAATGGTTTCGTACAACCCTAAACCCTGCACACAAATAGCTACAATTCATCCTATGGTAATGTTGCAATGCCAAAGATATACACAAATAATCAAAGTAGTAGACCAACATATAACAAGAAGACATTAATAATAAATTAATCATCTATGCAAAACACACATGCAAACATCAGTATAGTGCCACAACCTCCATTGAAAATTCAAGCTACATGACCTAACTCTAAATATTATATAGAAATAGGGAAATTGTAAAAGACCTATTAGAACAACACTAAAAAACCACCAAAGCAATTTTATCTCCAATATGTCAATGGTTTCATACAACTCTAAACACTACACACAAATAGCTATAATTCCTCCTATGGTAATGGCTGCAATTCCAAAGCTATACACAAATAATCAAAACAGTAGACCAACAGTGAACAGAAGAAGATTTAACTACAATTGCTCCTATGGTAATAGGTATAAAGCCAAAGTTGCACAACCATAACTACAAACAATAAACAAGGGCCACAAAAATTACTCAGCCCAACCATATCTTTTTGATAATGGGAAGAAATACATAAATTGTAAAAGAGGTATTAGAATAACACTCAACAACGAAATATTAGTAACCCTAACCATATTTTTTCCATGAAAGGAAGAAGATTTAACTACAATTTCTCCACCTGCAAAGAGCAGTAATCTCTTTCAAGTCTTGAAAATGGGCATAACGCCAAAGATAGAAACATATAAGAAGAACACATTAACAATAAATTAATCATCTATGAAAAAAACCCATGCAAATATTAGTATAACACCACAACCTCCATTGAAAATTCAAGCTACATCACCTGACACTATTTATATTACATAGAAATAGAGAAATTATAAAAAGAGCTATTAGAATAACACTAAACAACCACCAAAGCAATTTTATCTCCAATATGTCAATGGTTTCATACAACCCTAAACCCTACACACAGATAGCTACAATTCCTCCTATGGTAATGGCTGCAATGCCAAAGATATACATAGATAATCAAAATAATAGACCAACAACGAAAGAAAGAACATTTAACTACAATTGCTCCTATGGTAACAGGTATAAAACCAAAGTTGTACAACCATAACTACAAAGAATAAACAAGGGCCATAAAAATCACTCAACCCAACCATATCTTTTTGATGATAGGAAGAAGATTTAACTGTAATTTTCTTGAAGCCACATTAAATACAACTCATAAACCCAATACGTAGCAATAATCTTTGCAAAATGAGTACAACCCCACACTTCACTAAATATTATAGAGAAATCGAGAAATTGTAAAAGAGGTATTAGAATAACACTCAACAACCAAAAATTAGTAACCTTGACCATATTTTTTTGACGAAATAAAGAAGATTTAACTGCAGTCTCTCCACCCCCAAAGATTGATAATCTCTTTCAAGCCTCCAAAATGGGTATAACGCAAAAGATAGAAACATAAAACAAGAAGAAATTAACAATACATTAATCATCTATGCAAAGAACCCATGTAAAAATCAGTATAACCCCACAAACTTCATTGAAAATTTGAGCTACATCACCACAAATAGAGAAATTGTAAAAGACCTACTAGAATAATACTGGATAGCCACCAAAGTAATTTTATCTCCAATATGATAATGATTTCATACAACCCTAAACCCTACACACAGATAACTACAATTTCTCCCATGGTAATGGCTGCAACGCCAAAGATACACACAAACAACCAAAACAATAGACCAACATCGTACAAATAACCAACCCTAACAATATTTTTTGATGGAAGAAAGAAGATTTAAGTACAATTTCTCCATCCATAGAGAACAATAATCTCAGATTTCAAATCTCCAAAATGGGTATACACACAAACAACCAAAACAATAGACCAACAATGAACAAATAACTAATAACCACATTTTTTGACGAAAGAAAGAATATTTTTGTCCAATTTCTCCATACATAGAGAGCGAAAATCTCTTTTGAAACTCCAAAATGGGTAAACGCTAAATATACAAACATATAGTAAGAAGACATCAACAATAAATAAACCATCTATGTAAACTACCAATGCAAAAGGACTTACAAATTCTGGATCACAACAATTTTCAATTTGGCATAAAACAGTTTTCAAACAACTTGCTATCAAACTAGTGATGGAGCCGAAGGAAATAGTTTTTTAAAATAGTTTGCTATTAAACCACTGATGAAGCCATAGGAAACAATTTTTACAATGGCCTGCTGTGAAACCAATACCACAATGGCTGTTTCAACAATGCAACTTAATCAAAATTGCTCCTATCGTGATGGCTGCAACGAGAAAGATACACATAGATAACCAAAACCATAAACCAATGACGAACAAATTACTAACCCTAAGAATATGTTTTTACAAAAGAAAGAGCATTTAACTGCAATTCCTCCATTGACATAGAACGATAATCTCTTTCAAATCTCCATAATGGGTATAACACTAAAGATACAAACATTTGACAAGAAGAAATAGATAATAAATTAACCATCCATGCAAACTACCCATGTAAAATGACTTACAGATTCTGGAGAACACTAGTTTTCAATCTAGCATAAGATGGTTTCTGAACAGTCTGGTATCAAACCGGTGACAGAGCCGAAGGAATTTTTTTTTTATTACATTCATCTGCTACAAAACCAACACCACAATTATTGTTTGCACAATGCAACTTAATCAAAGTATACTTTCCTAGACTACTACATTCAATATCACATTTACTTTGTCCATTTGTATTTACTTCGTCCGCCTCCATCATACAACAACCACATAATGCATTAACCATCGGGTGAGCAAGCACTTACCATTCACCCTCCGCTTTTTGAGGAGACCACCTCCATTGCCGCCAACCCACGTATTTGCGAAGGTCCACGTCGAACACTTACCATTCACCTTCCCTGTTACAACGACAACATTCTCCACCGCCACCAACCCACATAATTACCAACGCCCATGTCACCACAAAAAAAAAACGGTGCCCTCGCCAGCTCCACCGGATCCCGATGTCGACAAATCCAATTAAAATTGGTTGGGGTGACAAAATCACAGTACAAATTCAAACCACAAAATAGCCTATCGGCTAATAAATAAAATTTGAAAATAAACAATGTACTCACCAGCACATCCATCAGACGACATCCAGTGTTGTTCTTGATTTATGCCACGTTATCTCAGGTCTTCAAAAAATATTTTGAAACAATGAGCTACATAGCTTCTATCATGATTTGTATCATCACTGATATAAAAGTGAACCTCTTTGATGATAATTTGATCATCTTTGCTACTTTGTATTCCATCGACCTCTAACTGGGCATTCCTATAGAAAACTTGCACAAAGATTGCAACTTTCTTTGAATGATAATATTGACTTTGAATCTCAGTTTGAGGACTAAATGTATATTTCTCAGAGAAATCTACAATAGAGAGAATACAACATGGTGGAAAACAATTCTTTGAATCATGAAATTGCTTAGCTTTCCATCTTACACCATGAAATTGTTGGATATGTGGATATATGATATTGTGAAATTTACTCATGAATTCATTGTAAAGTAATCCACTCTCTTTGAGAACAATTTTTTTGGCCTCAACTCCTGACTTTGTTAAGTATGTATCATATTAAAATCTCTTCCACATAACTTGCATTTCATTATTGTCAACATGTATAAGATTCTTCAAATCTCCACAATCATTACATACATTTTCTATACATTGAACATTGAATTCATCTAAATCTTCTAATTTTTCACATACAAGAGACTTCACAAATTATGTTGTGCTTCTAGGGATGGCTAAATTTTGATCAATTGCTGCCATAGCTTTTTTATATGATTTTAGGTGTAGATCAAATTCAACACGATTTCAACAACAACAAGTTTCACGTACTTTATTTATATGTACAAATGATGGTTGAGTATTGTCTCAAACATCCTTTGACAAATCTTCACATTTGCAAATTCTTTCTTGAATGCTTCAAAAAGTTCACTTTGTGTTGTATCTATAAAATGTTTTGGATGAGAAATTTTTGTACCATCTTCACCTATTATTTGTATAGTATCCCTTCTATTGGAAGAAACATGAGAGTGGGTGGTCCAATATTCAACCACCTGTTTCTTTACATCTTCTAAAATTCTATCTTTTCAGGGAACCCTATAAATATTTACCCAAATTTTCTCAAATTTTCCATCTATTTCATTTATCTTTTCAATATACCTTTGAACAGTTCTCCTAGAAACATTTAGTAATTCAGATTTTTTTTGAACATGTCTTCTATGTGATAATTTCTTACTAGAAATTATAGTCATCAACGCTCTACGTGCAACACTTAGATCACTAGATCGACTCTTCTTTTCAATACATTCCAATGCTTCTTGCAAGTTTTAAACAATTGTTTGTTTTAAATCTAATGACCTTTTCCTATTATCAACTCTAACAACTCCAAAACAGGGGTCATTTCTTTTTGTCTAAATAACTTTGCAACTAATCGTGCTCTTCCAATTAGAGATTTTTCTTCAAAAAAATCATCCCATATTCTTTTAGAGTGTAATTTTAATGTGATTTCAGATAACATATCTTCAAATGAAATATTATTGAAAAGAGAATCCCGATCCATCTCCGTCAGATTTTCCATACCATAGTCCAAAAAATTTCTATTACTAGGTTCAATTTTTTCTTGTACTTGTACATCACCTTGGTCATCAATATTTTCCATGGGTTGTTGTTCAGTAGATGTTCCTTCACCCACTCTTCTCTTCCTCTTTCTTATTCGTGTTCGATCATACTTCCTTGATCTAATCCTTTTATTCGCCATCACAAATTGCACTCAAATTTGAATTCACCTGCATACAAATTTGTACACACATGAGCTTTCAATGAAACATGTATAGTTAATATTGCATTTAAATATCTAAAATTACATTTTAAAAATTGTTCATTTGTTTTAACCCATTTAGTAAAAAAAGGCATTCAAATAAATTACAAACATATCACATGAGAAAATTTGGTATCATGAGCTCATATTTGGTATATATATCACTTGAAAAAGGTTCATCAATTCAATTTTCTTTAAATACATAAATTACAAACATATCATGAGAATATTTGGAATATATATCAATTGAAAATATTTAAAGCATGTAACTAGATGCATGTGATAGATCATGTCATCACTTACTAGATCACCACTAAATGTGCATTGGAATATATGTGGATCTTTTAATAAAATGATTACTATAAAACATAGAAAGAGAAACATCATGAGCTCGATATATACCTAAATGTGTAGATCACCACTTATATTTGATGTGAAAGAGAGAAAACATGATATATATATATATATCTCCTATTAAAAGGTATTTAGCAATGAAAGGATAAGATTACAAAGGGGTTCAAGGCATGATTCCTTAAATGCAAGGATGTGACAAATAAAATCACACTATGTTAAAAGGAGGAAGGATTAATGACCTAAAATGTAAGGATATAACCATATAAGCATAAGATGTAAAGGGATAGAGACATGATTCCCATAATATGAAGATACAACATGATGACTCAAGGTTTAAGATGTAATGGAATGCACATGATGCCCTCTAGTCTATGTGGTAACTAGATCTAAAAGTGTGGTCCATGAACATACATATAGCATCAAAGAAAATAATCAATAATCAAAGAATAATTTGTGGAAAAGTTACATGAATGCGAGGCACCTAGGAAACACACCTAGGAAGCAGTCTAGTTTAAATTTTGCTTGGGTATGTTATTTTTTAGGTCATGTTGACCATTTTATTATCATTTGAGGATTATAAATAAGTGTTGATCTATTGTGATCAGTGGAATTGAAAGTGGAAAGAATGGATGGGTTTTGAAGCTCATTCTTGTTTAGGTTGTTAACCTTGTCAAAAGTTAGAAAACACAGTGGATTTTGGTAACGTTGGCCATTAGGTCATGAAGAAGTCTGACCAAAGGAGATAACTAATTGAGGAGCCTTATTTAAGGTGAGTCTCGACCTGTAAACAGGGTTGGAAGGATTGGTATTAAGGAAACATTTTGTGAGTTGAAATAAAACAGTGTTCTTGAAGGTTATTTCTGATTTCTGCTTCATAACAGAGCTTTAAATGGATTGAATTAACTTCTGTTCTATAATTAGAATGTAGTGTGGATAGAATACAAGCTTTTTGTGCCATTCATTTTCCTTTGTGATTCATTTTCATCCCTTGTTTGTAAATAGTTTGATTTCTTTCTTTTTCTGGCCTGAACCAGGCAGTCTTGAGAAAATGGAGTGCTAGACCACTTTCCCATCGTAAAAATTGTATAACCCTTTGGGAATAGTTCCTAGACTCCATGTTTGTACATATGGTAGGTTGTAGGGTTTGGGAAAGTTCAGGATATGTTAGAAAGTTCTTGCCCTAGGCAAGCCAGAATGGTGCCTAGTTAGAAAGGCAAGAAGTGCAGAGTGTAGAACTTTGCAAGGGTTCAAGTTCTTTAAGATTTTCCTTTTGGAGGTGATAGGTAAGTGTCTTACCTAGCTATGGGCTGAAGGAGAAGTCTCCATCATTTCATTTGATGTGAGAACTAGTAGACAATTTGAAAGCGGCCAGACAATGGCTTAAAAACCCTAGGAAATGTGTATTTTTAGGTTCAAGCTTTGTACGGTCTGTTAAGGCTTAAGACCTAAAAAATCCTTGAGAGGTGTGCATTTTTTCCAAGAATCCCAAAGAAAGAATTGGTGTCTTTTGGAAAGTTTTTAAACAAAGACCAGTTTTCTAGAAAATGGAGGCCTAATTGGGGCTCAAGGCTAGTAGTCTTTTTGACCCTAGTTGAGGGTTTGGTGAAAGCGATGAAAAGGTGAAGTGTTGTGAACCTCCAGGGACCTTAGGAGAATGGTTGGAAACTATTGAAGGCATCTCTATACCCTTGCAAGGTCTAATGGAGAGTTGAGGTTTTGTTAGTCTTTAGGAAGATTAAGGGCTAAGGAGAGAATAGTAGAAACCAGAGATAGGCTTAGTTTGACATGGTGATGGGAAATTAAGGGTTGTGGGAGAACTAGGGGTGCCTAAATGTGAAGAGGGGCCTATAGGTCAAGGAGGTGAAAAGAATAAAACCAAGAAGGTCTTGCAAGCAAGACCTAGAGCAGTAATTTGAGATTGATTCCTCCAACCCCTCTCCCTATCAGATTGGTATCAGAGCAAGTTAAAGATTTGGGAAGAATCTTGTAATATGCGAGGTTGAGTCTAGTGATTCTTACATCACATGGTGACAAATGCAGAGCTGGACAAGATGGTTGAAAGACAGGAGGAAGACAATAGGCTATTGAGGGAAAGAATAGAACAACTTGAACAAGCATTGAGTAATGTACAGTTGGAAGGACGAGAACCCAAGAAAGAAGAGGTTGCAGAGGAAGACAAGGTCCCTTAACCTGACCCTGTTCTGCAAGAGGAGCCTTTCTTGAAGGCATTTTAAGGCTTTGAGGTGGAAAAGCACTTGAAGGCATACCACTATTTAGTGGGAAATGGAAGGCGATCTAGTCATGGATTAGATAGGGGAATGAAAAACCATTTTTGAATGTGAAGTGATTAAGATTCTTGGAAGCCGCGGAAGGTAAAGGTAGCAAATCAAGACTAAGAGGTTCTTCCCTTGACATGGTGGAAGTTCATTGAGGATAGAGAAGAAAAGGAAGGAAAACAACCTATTTCAAATTGGAGGAATGGTTGCCAAAGTGAGGGAAGCATACATGCTAGATGATTATGAGATTTAGCTGCACAAGAAAAGCTAGAGCTTGACACAAAGAGACCAAGATGTGAACTCTTATACTAAGGAGTTTCAAAAAATTTGTATGAGGTCTAATGTTATAGAGGATGAAAATCTCAAGGTGGCTAGGTATCTTAACGGCTTGAAGTGGAACATTCAAGAGGAGATGACTCTTCTAAGTCCCAAGATAGTGCACCAATGCTATCAATTGGCTATAAATATTGAAGAGAGGAGTAAGAGGAAACAAGAAAAGACTTCTAAGAGTAGAGGTAAAGGTAGAGATCAAAGAGGACATAGAGGTGGATACCAAGGTAGAGGGACTGAACAAAGAAACCAAGGAGAGCCATAATTCATCAAATTGACTTCATACCTAGAGCCTCATTTCCTAACAAAGCAGCTTATAAGCTTACACTAGATCAAAATCTAGAGGTAGCTAGGCAAGTGCAAGAGTTGTTGGATCAAGAGTTGATTCAAAAATCAACCCATGTGCGTGCAGTGTCTTAGCAACCAAAGAAAGGAACTGAAGTGGAGAATATGCAGTTCAGAGCAATAAATATAATCACAATTAGGTATAGGTTTCCAATTCTAGGATTGAAGATTTAATGGATTGTCTTGGAGGAGCTCAATACTTCACTAAGTTGGATCTCAAGAGTGGATACCATCAGATCAGAATTAAGGATGGTGATGAGTGGAAGACAAATTTTAAGACAAATGATGGGTTATATGAATGGAGAGTTATGCCATTTGGCCTCTCTAATGCCCTTAGCACATTCATAGGGTTCATGAATGAAGTGCTTAAAGACTTCATAGGGATATTTGTGGTAGTGTATCTTATTGGCATCCTCATATACAACAAAGGCAGGTAGAAGAGCATTTTAAAACATGTGGAGTTGGTTCTTAGAAGGTTGAAAGAGAGGAGAAGTTGGCAATCCAATCTAGAGAAGTGTGGTTCTTTAAACAAAGAGTTGGTATATTTGGGTTTTGCTGAGTGTCAAACAATCATTGAAGATGGATCCAAGTAAAGGTGGAGGCTATCCCTCATGCAGCCTACACCAACCACGAGGCTGAGGTAAGAAGTTTTCATGGATTGGCTCAATTTTATAGAAAGTCATAGGAACTTTGAAATTGGCATATGTGCACTAGTCCTAGAAACAATCAAGGGTGGTTTAAAATCTAAGTTTGTGTGGACTCAAGAAGTTGAGAAAGGGTATGAGAAACTAAAACAAGAGGTGGCAACTCAATCTATCCTCTTATTACCTAGTTTTGACAAATTGTTCCTTTGTTGAATGTGATGCAAGTGGAGTGGCAATAGGAGGAGTATTAAGTCAATAGGGCAGACCTATAGCCTTCTTTGGTGAGAAGATCAATGAAGCAAGAACAAAGTATTCAACCTACTTGACGGAACTTTATGCTTTAGTTCGATCCCTTAGAAATGGAGGCGTACCTTCTACGAGAGGAGTTTGTAGTCTTTACTGACAATCAGGTGCTTAGTTTTATCAACACTCAAGAGAAGTTGAGTAATAGGAATTTGAAGTGGATGGAATACATCCAAGCTTTTACCTTCACCATCAAGCACAAGAAGGGACAGCTAAACAAAGTAGCAGATGCATTGAGCAGGAGGTTGTTGACAGTGCAAGAGATACAAGTGAAGAGCATAGGGATTGGCAGTTTTAAAGATATCTATGGGGAAGATGAAGACTTTTCAGAGGTCCATAAGGTATGTTCTAACTTTGAGAACCATTTCCATAGCCAATACTCAGAGTATACTTTGCAAAGTGGGTTATTGTTTAAAAGAAATCAGTTATGTGTTCCAAGAGGGTCAATGAGGGAAAATCTCATTTAGGAAAAGCATAATGGAAGTATTAGTGGACATTTTGGCATCAACAAGACTTTAGAACTAGTGCAAAGATTCTATTACTAGCCTAAGTTGGCAAGAGATGTTAGAAAGTATGTGGAAAAATGTGTTGTGTGTATGAAAGCTAAGGGAGGAGCTAGTAATGCTGGTCTATATCAACCCCTACCCATTCCTAACAGACCATGGGAGTGTGTAAGCATGGATTTTGTGGTAGGCCTTCCTAGGACCAAGACTGGATTTTAGCGGTATCTATGTAGTAGTGGGCCAGTTGCTTAAAATGAGTCATTTTATTCCTTACTGAACTACTCATGGTACAAGTTACATGGCTCATCTCTTCTTCAAGGAAGTTGTAAGGATCCATGGATTGCCTTGCAGGCATTGTTTTAGGCAGGGATGTAGCAGAAGTTCATGAGTCACTTTTTTGGAGACTCTATGGAATAGATTAAGGTACCAGCATCATTTGGATCAGCTTACCATCCCTCGAGGCCAGATGGTCAAAGCAGAGGTGGTTAGCAAGGGGTGCTAGGTATTTAATCTTCTAAGGTTCCTAACTAAGGAGTATGGACAGACATGGGATATGGTTATCTCCCAAGCTGAGTATGCTTATAATGATAGTGTGAACTAGACCACAGGGAAGAGTCCTTTTGAGTTTTTGTATGGGATGCACCCAAGAGGCATATGCGAGCTCAGAGATGCCCAGATCCTATGGAACATAAGTGGAAATATAGAAGGCTTGATTGAGACCATGAAAGAGATTCAGGAGTAGGTGAAGAAGACAGTCACTGAGGCTACACAAAAGTTGAAGGAGAAGGTAGATTTGACAAGGAAGGATGTGCAATTTGTAGTAGGAGACTATTTCATGGTCCACCTTAACAAGTCAAGGTTGTGGAAGGGAATGTCAACCAAGTTACAAATGAAAAGAGTAGGACCATGCAAGATATTAGCCAAGTATGGTAAGAATGCATACAAGGTGGAGTTACCTACCGATCTAGGGATCTCTCTAGTGTTCAATGTAGCTGATTTGATCAAGTATAAGGGGATAGTCAATGATGTTGATTAGAACAGTAAGGAGATCTTCAAGGACATCAACAATGTATCCTTACCTAATCAAGACAAGCCTCAGGCAGAGAAGATCTTGGAGTCAAGAGTGAAGAAGGCTACAAGACATAAGGTGTACATGGAGCACCTAATCAAGTGGAAGAACAAGCATGAATTAGAAGCCACATGGGTACAAGAAGATCAGTTCAAGAATTTTGGTATTGACCTGTCATTTCTCTCTCCTTCCATTCCTTAGTGTGTTTGTGTAGGGAGGGAGAATGGTGTAGAGCACCTAGGAAACACACCTAGGAAGCAGTCTAGTTTAAATTTTGCTTGGGTATGTTATTTTGAAGGTCATGTTGACCATTTTGTTAGCATTTGAGGATTATGAATAAGTGTTGATCTGTTGTGATCAGTGGAATTGGAAGTGAAAAGAGTGGTTGGGATTTGAAGCTCATTCTTGTTTAGGTTGCTAACCTTGACAAAAGTTAGAAAACACAGTGGAGTTTGGTAACGTTGGCCATTAGGTCATAAAGAAGTTCGACCAAAGGTGATAACTAATTGAGGATCCTTATTTAAGGTGAGTCTTGACCTGTAAACAGGGTTAGAAGGATTGGTATTGAGGAAACATTTTGTGAGTTGAAATAAAACAGTGTTCTTGAAGGTTATTTCTAATTTCTGCTTCATAACAGAGCTTTAAATGGATTGAATTAACTTCTGTTCTATAATTAGAATGTAGTGTGGATAGAATAGAATCTTTGCATGCCATTCATTTTCCTTTGTGATTCATTTTCATCCCTTGTTTGTAAATAGTTTGATTTCTTTCTTTTTCTGGCCTGAACCAGGCAGTCTTGAGAAAATGGAGTGCTAGACCACTTTCCCACCATAAAAATTGTACGACCCTTTGGGAACAATTCCTAGACTCCATGTTTGTAAATATGGTAGGCTGTAGGTTTTGGGAAAGTTTAGGAGCTATTAGAAAGATCTTGCCCTAGGTGAGCTAGAATGGTGCCCGGTTAGAAAGGCAATAAGTGTAGAGCGTAGAACTTTGCAGGGGTTCAAGTTCTTTAATAATTTTATTTTGGAGGTGGTAGGTAAGTGTATTACCTAGCTATGCCATGAAGGAGAAGTCTCCATCATTTCATTTGATGTGTGAACTAGTAGATAGTTTGAAAGCGGCCAGACAGTGGCTTAAAAACCCTAGGTAATGTGCATTTTCAGATTCAAGCTTTGTATGGTCTGTTAAGGCTTAAGACCTCAAGAATCCTTGAGAGGTGTGCATTTTTTCCAAGAATCCCAAAGAAAGAATGGGTGTCTTTTGGAAAGTTTTTAAACAAAGACCAATTTTCTAGAAAATGGAGGCCTAATTGGGGCTCAAGGCTAGTAGCCTTTTTGACCCTAGTTGAGGGTTTGGTGAAAGCGATGGAAGGATGGAGCTTGGTGAACCTTCAGGAACCCTAGGAGGATGGTTTGAAGTTATTAAAGACATATCTACACCCCTGCAAGATCTAATTGAGTGTTGAGGTATTGTTAGTCTTTAGGGCAGATTAAGGGCTAAGGAGAGAATAGCAGAGAGAGCACCAAGATTGGCTTGGTTGTTTACATGGTGATGGAAGTGAGGTTGGCCAGGAGAACCAAGGGCACCTAAATATGTGAAGGGGCCTATAGGTCAAGGAGGTGAAGAAGAACACCAAGAAGGTCTTGCAAGAAAGACCTAGAGTAGGAATCTGAGATTGATTTCTCCAACCCCTCTCCTACCATTACATGCTCAAAAAGTATCACAATACATGCATGAAAATTTAAGAATTAATGAGGCAACATGAGAAACCAAAATTATAAGGAAAAGATCATAAAATCCCGAGTACTTTAAACAAAAGTCTAATATTTACATAAGCATGCAAAACATAAAATAGAAAAATAATATATATACATATAAAAGATAAGTCCAAGTTGGAAATAAAAGTAAAGGCAAAGGTAAATTTAATAAAACATAGGCATAAGGAGGATGTAAGAACAAGAATGGAAGAACATAGAATTGGTGATCAATAATAATGAAATCTAAGAATTAAAATAGTGAAAACAAACTTCAAATGCATTCATGAAAATAAAGACATAATCAACTAAATAAGTTGAAGATCAATGTACCTTCAAAAATAGCTCTCCTATTGTCCAAATACGTTTTCTTTTGTCAAAATAAGTCTTCTAAATTGTCAAAATAAACCTTCTAAAATGTCAAAATAAACCATTTTTTATCGAAATAAATCTTCTAAATTGTCAAAATAAACCTTATTTTGTTGAAATAAGCCTTCCTTAGTCGAAATAAGCCTTCCTTGGTCGAAATATGTATTTTATCAATTTTTTTGAGTTGAAAAATTAAAAGAAAAAATATATATTTTTTTATATCGACCATTTTCAGTTGAGCACCTATTAGTCGGTTATGTCTCGACTGAGCACTTTTTGGCCAAGCTATTCTTAGACGAGCAGGTTTTGGATGAAACATGCTCAATCGAAAAGTGCTCGGTTGAGCATGTCTAGTTGGCATCCTACTTGGAAACCAACTCACCTTTGTTTGGAATTTTTTGAAACATTCAACTTTGGCAGAGTATTTCTCAAATCAGAATGATTTTTCTGCAAAAAAGAAAAATACCCTTTTGTAGAGCTCGGAGTGGTGAATCCAAATATATATATTTTTTAATATTTTGATTAGTTTTAATATATTTTATTTTTAAAATAATGCAAGTAGATTGTTAAAATTAAAAAAGAGGATGATTAGAAATTAAAAAAATAGTAATACATATTCAATTTTTTTAAAAACTTATATGGGGCATAAGAGGAGAGAGTCTTCTTCAAAAGGGTATAATTTGTTTTTTGAAAATGATTAAAAAATTTGAGAATAGTTGACGTCCCATGAAACCTATTAAATTCTGACAAGTTTGACTTTAAAACGTTATTACAAGAAAAATATACATCAAAATTTATTTTTATTTTTCCATGCACAAGATATTGAACTTGTACCTATTTGGAGAAAAAAAAATTAGGGAGAAATATTTTTTTTTCAATTTGTTTCTTGACGTCCCGTGAAGTCACTCTTTTTTTAAATTTTCAGCATTCTAAAATCTATCCTTAAATCGATAAAAAACATAATGATTTTTTTTTTTTAATTTTTTAAAAATTACAGGAATAAACTTCATCAAAATTTCTAGATTTCATTAGTTTACAGCATTTTGAAACTCAAAACATAAAGACCACTTTTATGTGGTTGAAGTTCAATTTTTTTTGTTCTTGTTGGCCGATTCCTTTATAAATTGTGACACAGGTTTGTGCTTTTACCCCACAAAAGTGAGCATAGACCAGCCGTTTCTTGGAGGTAGATATTTGATAGATAGAAAGAAGGGGTCCCCAAAAGTACTTGCAATTCCTTTGAAAAATTCATCCCAAAATTCCATGGGAAGACCGAGCAGACTAACCCAAATAGGGGTGACTGAAAAAGAGAAAGAGTTGGGATTGAACCCTACTTCCCACCACTTGAGCAGCAAGGAATACTTCCCAATGAACCATGGGCCTCCCGTTAAAGCTAAAATGAAATCATCCTTGCAATTAAAAGAGAATGAGAAGAACCCCTTTACCATAACAACAACATCAACTTGACCCTTGGGATGCCATCAATTCATATAAAACTTACGAACCAACTCAATGTGGGGAGGAGGTCCCATAAAATTTCCCAGCAGAGTCATTTCCATATGTGAAACACTTTTCTCGACAATACAGTCAGGAATAGAGATAAAAAATTCACCCATTAGAACATTAGAAACACAAGCCACCAGAGGAGAAGTACTTTTACCTTTTGGCTTCATGTCGAATAGGTTTGACCACTTAAGATATGACCTTGAGAAGGACCCAACATTTCTTGTCTTATCAGACAAGACCAAACAAAAGGATTTGGAACCTTTGCCCAAAAATCTACCTGATTGACTAGAGCCAACCTTTTTAGAATCGAGATTCCCCACTTTAGAGAAGGACAAGGGGGAAGGAACCTTCGATGCTTCTTTCCCTCCAAGAGTCTCATTAGCGAGAAGAGGGGACACACACCACTTACCATCAACACCTAACCCACCTGACATCACCTTACCATCAACAAGTAGACTGCGATTATCGCTAGCTTCAAAATCAACATTTCCCGCCTTCGCCAAATTTGAAATCACTCCACCGCCATCACCGCCACCAGAAAAGAGCTCCATACCCTTTACAGTGCAATATTTAAAGACAAAGTTGGTAGGAGACTTAAATAGATATTTTTTAAAAGAAAGAAAGAAAACTGGCATTTGGACAACTACCACCAATCCTTTAAAGAATTATATTAAAAGGGAGCACAAGTCTTAATGGGTAAATCTATAAGAACCAATGATTTAATATAAATGATAAACTCTTTAGACTTGTCTAAACAAAAAATATCCTTAAAGATGTTCCAAGGAGACTAATCCATTAAATTAAAATCCCA
>VDFB02323548.1:0-66157 GCA_007258455.2 Sequoia sempervirens
TTTATTTAATTAGCCTCTTATTATATTCCTCTCTTATCTAATTTAAATAAATCCATAAATCTAAGTCAAATAAGTCACATTATCTAATCTCTTGTTAAATTAATTTAACCTTGATTAATTTAACCTCATCTCATGTCACATCCTCTAGATAATGCAAGTTACACATGAAAATAGATTTAATTCATTTATTAAATCCCTATTTTCCCTCACATGGCATCTTTTGGAATATTCCCCTAATTTGAAATTCAAAATCCAAGTGGGAATAAGTCCTTCCAACAAGGCATTTAAGATCTCTTACATGTCCTTTGCATTGAGCCAAGTGGCATTTATTGCATTTTCCCTTCCCTCTTACATGTCATTTCAACAAATTTGAATTTCAAATATTGACATTTATTGGCACAAACCCCAAGTCTTGCACAACCATCATCCATTCATAGCTTGACAAGTGGCACCATATCATTGGATGAAAGTTAGTCCCACATTGCTCAAATTTGGGCTTTCATCCATCTTGAAATCCTATAAATGAAGAGCTCCTCTCCTCATTTGATCCATCCACATTCCAAGCAAAGTTACCATGCTAAAATACTTAGCAATCCTCATCCATCATTTGAGTTCTTAGATAGGCTTTTTTTGTAGATTTGGCTTGGATCTCTCACATTCATCATCAAAGTGGATCAACATTCCTCAACAATCATCAACTTGCATTTTAGGGATTGGGAAAGGGCCAATTTTCACATCAAATTGGCACCAATTCCCCCATGGGATTAAGAGTTTGCTTGCTTAATTAGGATTCAATCTTGTTTTTGTGATTTCATTGTATTTTTCATCATTTCCTTCCTAATTTGAGCTATGTTAATGAATCTCATGGGGAATCCATGTTTAGGCTTGCATTTTCTTGTTTAACTTGCTTAATCATGTTGTTTTGTAGGTACCTAGATTTGGGGTTCACACATATTTTCTGAGCTAACCTACATTCAATGCTCCCAGTGCCTCACTCTTCTCACCATCTTTATAACCTTTCATTCTATAAAGTTCTTGTTTTTTCTTCACTTGCACACAACTGTGTGCTCGGTTCATCCTTTGCAAGTTTCAAACCTTTACCACAACTTATGATGCTCAGACTCTAGCTAAGAGATGGATAGATGCTGGTTGGTGAATATTACAAGCAACTTCTTTCTATTGTTTTTTTTTTATCGGTGATAAAGTTGATTTTTATTAATAAAATTAAAAAATTACAAGGCGTTTCCCAACACAACTTCTTCTTGAGAATCCCTAACAACAACATAAAGCTTCACTTCAAGAACTCTTAGCCCTATCTTCTATCCATCCCACAAACCTTTGCAATAGTTACAGACAAAAATACTACATCAAATAAAGAGCCTCCATAAACAACTAAACTACAACCACAATAACCTGAAACAAAGACCTATTGATAGGTCATGGGTTGGGGGCTCAAACTGGTCTTCTCTTGGTTTGAGATCGGAGAACCATCGCAAACGATTTCTTTGTTACTTTCTTTGCTCTCTTCCCCTTGACAATTTGCCAACCGTCCACCATAGCAACCTCCTTCTGCCAATCCAATTCTTTGTCAAGAGGGCTCCTCAAAATTCCTATCAGACTGCCAGATGCATGTGGATCCTGTTCTTCAACTTTCCTTTTCCCAACTTCTTTCTCTTGCAACCTCACCCCCCTCTTTTCTCCCGACATTTTGGTGTTGTTGCCCCATTTTTAAAGATCAACTCTTGTTCACTTCCATTGGAAGCAACAATAACTCTATTCCCATCCACACTCCCTTCCTATGGCAGAACCTCACTCATCTATTGTTGATCCGCCCTACTAACATTAGGTACCAATGTCTTCCCTTCCAACACCTGAGTCTCAACATTTTGACCTGCCACTACCCTGCCTTCCAAAAGATGGTTCTCTTTCCTTTCCACTTTTTTTTCCACTGTGTAATGCTGTCGAGCAACATCCTTCCACCGGGAAGCAGATTTACGTGTTTTGCATTTGGCACAATGTGCAGCCAAGTTCCCTATTTGAAAACAAATTTTACACCTAAAGGGTACCCCTTCAAAATCCAGAGGCTGCACCCAACATCCCTTTGAGGTTTTTATCTGGATCTCTTCCGGTAGCTCCTTGGACACATCCATTTCCACCAAATTTCGGGCAAAGGTTGAGTCTAGTAAATTTGATGAACCCTCATCTACCATTAGGAAACTTCCTAAAGAGTTCCCTACAGCCTCCAAGCAGGAATCAAACCAAAAATGCAGAGGAAGGTTAGGAAGTCTTACCCAAAGAGGCACCCTCTCAAAAATTTCAGTGGCTGGGTTAAAAGCTGGATGCCATGGCTTTAGCAGCAAAGTAAACTTTCTTTCCCAATCCCAATGGTATTCACACAGAATCTTATGTCTATCTTCCTCTTTTTCAAAAACCACAATGAAAAATCCTTTAGCCATGGGATATATTTGAACATACCCAACTAAAACAGGCTCCCAGAAATTAGAAATCCACTGGTGAAGGTCTATTAGGCTTGGCCAAAAGCCCTTGAATCGCCCAATCAAACCCAACCCAGAAAAAACATTTTCAATGAAGATCACTTCTTGTTCCAGCTCACTATCCAGCTCCACTGTGACAGTTCTAGCTGCAAGAGTTGAAACGGGATCCCCTCCTCTCTTCCCTGTCGGGATTTTTCCCATTTGCCTCAATGTCTAGGAGGGTCCTACTTGCCTTCCATTCTCAGTCGCCTTGGCCCCTTTTATTCCACTGTCTCCCCCTGGGCCGCGAGCAATAGAAGATCCTTGTTTGTTTCCTTACTGTGGATGTTGGTCATTCTCGTCCAGGCCCAAACCTCTGCCAGTTTGAGCTCTAAGCTTCTCAGCGCCCACTGCTTGGGCTTCACTAATAGACTCCCCCTAACGTATCCTTCATAGCACCGAAAACCACTATCATTGCCTTGCGAAGCCTTCCCAACCGAGCACAGACCTATTAGAACCCTAGTCGCCTCAACGGTAGTCTACAGTCGACCATTGCTCTCCATCCTCTTTTTTAGCTTCTTTCTATTGTTACATATACATGTATGTATCTCTTTATGCACATGTATATGTATATGTATATACATATTCATATACATAGACATACATATGTATATATATGTATATGTATATGTATATATGTATACATAGATATAGACATATACATATACATACCAATATACATACACATACACATACACATACACATACACATATACATATACAATTCAGTCATGCAACTATTCTATCTTTTTTAGGTGCCATTGATGAATTTGGGGGTGTTTTCTTTTTCATAGGTGATGCTTCATCTTCAATTCAATGTAAATGAATGCATATATATTATTCTACTATGGTTCAATTAAGTCATGCAAATGAATGCATGTAAGCAATGATGCAATTTTTCATTTCAGTAACAAACAATATAGTTGGTTGTTTTGATGCCATTCATAATTTGGGGTGGTTCTCTTTTTCATAGGTTTTGCATGTAAGCAATTCTATATACATATGCACATATATATACATATATGTATATGTAGATATATATACATGTATACACAAATATACATAAATGTATACATAAATATATATACACATACACATACACATACACATACACAACATTGTATGTTGTTTCGATGCCATAGATAAATTTGGGGGTGTTCCATTTTTCAAATGAATGCATATAAGCAATGTTGCAATTTGTCATTGCAGTAACAAATAATATTGTTGGTTGTTTCGATGCCATAGATAAATTTGGGGTTCTCTTTTTCATAGGTTTTGCATGTAAGCAATTCTATATACATACACATACACATCCACATCCACATATACATATACATATACATAAAACATACACATACAAATATACATATACATATAGGTTATGCTTCATCAATTCAATCAACTAAGCAATAGAAACATAAATATATTCTTGGTAAGCAAAATAGTGCATTTATCCAATTCTATATACATATATGTTTATGTATACATATATATATATACACATATACATATACATGTACATTTATGTACACATACACATATACATATACACATTGGTTGTGCTTCATCAATTCAGTCATATAAATATGGTTGTTTTGTTAATGTAGACTGTAGAAAATTGGATGTGCACGTATTGACTCCTCTCCCCTATAGAGTCATGTGTGTTCTTGCATTCAGTAATGAATTAGGGAGACTTGATTTTATGAATGCTCGTTTGATGGCAACCTATGTTGCACGGGTCCAAAATTCCATTTGAATTGTGAAGTGTTGCATAGGTAACCATTGAAAGCCTTCACAAAACCAAGTCCCCTAAGTGATTCAAATAAAAAGATACAATAGTTGCATGATTCAATTGATGTACCCTAACCTATTAAAAAGATAACACCCCCAAATGAATCAAAGCACCTATACAATAGAACACACTTGCAATTAATCAAAGGCACCTAAAATTGATAGAATTGTTGCATGGCTGATTTAATGAAGGATAACTTATGCAAAAGAGAACCCCCCAAAATTAATTGAATGGTAGACCTTCATGTTGGAACCATGAAAAGAATTGTAAATTCCAACCATACTAATACTAAACACAATTTGCAATGTCAAAGTTTGTGCAATTGTTACAAGATGTAATGGTTTAGGGAGACTTGATTTTCCCAAAGTCTTTGTAATGGTAATCTATGTTTCACTTTGTCCACAATTGGACCTTTCAATTGTGAAGTGCTACATAGGCAACCATGAAAGGCCTTAAGAAAACCAAGTCCCCTAAATACATGTTCTAACAAAGCTTTGCTGCTCATTATTGTTCTATGGTAATACATGTGAATACTTGAAGGTTTTAATGGCTATTTGAATTGAGAATTATTTGAATCTGATTGATGGTTGTTTGGTGAATTTGATTGATTTCCGCCATTAATTATTCAGTTAATTAGTTTGGTGTATTGTTTGCAATTGTTTCCATAATTTTGTATTTAATAATGGGTGTCTTACAGCTTGTAAAAATGGAAGTAGATGGGATTTTGTTCACCACGACTACGTTCGCACCCTACTTGGTGATATGGGACAGACTCATGCTGATATGTGTTGTAGGTTTCATGATTGATGAGATAGGCGGATGCATTTTCTTGTTGGTTTGGTTATGCTACGACGGGAAACATAGTTGTAATGGGTTCGCCAGTCGCTCAAAGATGAGTTAGATGGGTTTGCATTGTGTTGACTTGGCACCTTGTTTATGTTGTGTAATTGTGATTAATGTGAAAGTGACACTTGCATTGGTACAATAATTGGGTTTACCAGTTTACGGGGAAGGGTGCATGTCTTAATGTTTGGGCTGTTTAAATTCCATGTCAGAATGCTACTTGTTATATGTCAGATACAAATTGGATACACTTCATCATGTTTGGTTGCCAGTGTGTACTTGTTTTGTTTTGAAATGAATGTTATGAAGTGTGCATTTTAAATCCATTTTATGTTTGATGTCATCATGCCTATTTATGGATGAATTTTTTTTTAAGTTGTGGAGGACCGACGTATAGGTGCACATCATATAAAGTAGAGGACACCCTCAAATTAATCAATGACACCTAAAAAAGATACAATTGTTGCAGGTCTGAATTTATGAAGCATACACATACACATACACATATACATATATATAGACATAAGTGAATTAAACACGACTGTAGAGAAGTATATCAAGGGGCAGCGAGTGATAAATGCGGTGCAGTGAAGTGTTAGGATGGCTAACTGAGAGAAGTAGACGTGGCAAGGTTGTCCACTTAAGACCTCTTCACACATCTATACACACACATTTACATATACACATACACATTTACACATACAAATTTACATTATATACATATACATACACGCAGACATACACATAGACATACACATACACACACACACACACATACACATACACATACACATACACATACACATACACATACACATATAGATTGACATAGGCATAAACATAGACATAGACATAGACATACAAATTTACATAGACAGACACATAGACATAAACATAGACATACACACAAACATAGAGATGGACATGGACATGGACATAGACATAGACATAAACATACACATGGGTGATCCCATAATAGTGGTTTATAATTTTTAGCCAAAGCCCGGACCTTGGAATTTTATTTTTAACTAAATCTTCACATTCAGGACACCTATAGCCTTCTGGTAGGGAATTTAGAAGATGATGCAAAATAGAGTCATCACATTTTTTGTTTGTAGATTCTAAAATATTTTTTCAAAATTTTGGAATGAAATTGCACTTCTTTTTCCATCTCCCACAAAATTGTTTTTTTTCAGAAAACAACATTTTAAAAAAGTGACGCACACCGTATAACGCATAACTTTTTTTCCATGAAGGATAAAATTCTAATTCTTTCGAATTTAGAATTTGTAACTCTGATATCTAGTGCTTGCACTTGGTTAGATAGTTTTTTATTGAATATTTTTTCTTTAATCAAGTTTAAAGTCAAACGAATTACAATTCGGACATAGTACGACCAGTATAGCATTAACTTTTTTTGTATATATCAAAATTCAATTTTTTTGTTGGATCAAGGACTTCAATATCTGGTGCACTCATATTTTTTAATTTTTTTTTGATAATCTGCTATTTTTCCACATGTGCATAATAGAGACCTTCATTTTTGACGAAAAACCTATGTTTAATAAAACTAAAAAAAAAAATACATAATAAAACCAAAACATATTAAAATTATATTCATTGGATAGCTCATTTTGAGGACTACCTGACTCCAATTGGGTTTGTGAAGATTCCCCCATTTTCATCCTCAACTTGAGCGTCAAAGCGTAAAAAATTAGGTTTTTGTGTGAACAAAGTCAAAAATTAGGGAAAAGGGGGGTTCTAGAACCAGGGGGTTCTAGCGAACCAGGGTTCATTCGACCCAGGTTCATTCAACCCCCTCAATATGCATTTTCCCTTTTGTTTTTTGGGTGAGAAATGTGGGCCCCGTGATTGATGGGTTCGGTCGAACCCCTTTATGGTTCGGTTGAACTTGTAGGTTCATTTGAACCCCTAAAACCAATTTTTGCCACTGGGCCATTTTTTCTCGGTTTCCTTCCTCCATCAAATTGTAAACCACTATTGTGGCTTACCCACATACACATACAAAGTTACATAATCATAGACATAGTATCATAGACATAGACACATAGACATAGACATAGACATAGACATACACATACACATACATACACATACATTGCCATCATTGTGAAGAAAAAATGAGAAGTTGCTAGAATGAAAGGTTGTAAAGTTGACAAGTGTACGAGGCACTAGGAGCATTGGATGTAGGTTGGCTCAAAAAATATGCAGGATGTCATGAAAAGTAGTATATGTACATGTATATGTATATGTATATGCATACATACATACATATATATATAGACATATTCATATACATATACATATGTATATATATATACATAAACATATGTATATGTATATGTATATGTCTATACATATGCATATGTATAAGAAGAAGATGCAAAGACCTTAAGCATAGACAAGTTGGACACACTTCATCATGTTTGGCTGCCAGTGTGCAATTGCTTTGCTTCAAAATAAATACAATTATGTGTGCATTTAATATCTGATATACATATACATATGTATATGTCTATACATATTCATATACACATATATAAATGAGTAAACGTGCATTTAATATCCTATATGTGTTTATTATCATCGTGCTTTTTTATGCAAGAATTTTTTCCTAACTTGTGAAGGACCGGCATACCACTGTGGGAAATTATTCATTGGTAGAATAGATGGTTGAATTGATGAAGTGAAACTTACAAAAAGAGAAGACCCCAAAAATTATCTATGCTACCTAAAAATGGTACAATATATGCATGACTAATTTGATGAAGCAGAACCTAACAAAAATAGAACGCTCCCATATATTTCCAAGGCATGAAAAGAAGGTACAATAATTGGATGACTAAATTGATGGAAAATAACCTATGCAAAAGATAACACCCCCAAAATAATCAATGGCACCTAAAAAAAGATACAAACATTTGCATTACAAATTTAATGAAGTAGCACATATGATAATCGTAACACCCCTATATTTATCAAGGACACCAAAAAAAGGCTACGTAGTTGGCAAATGAACTGATGAAACGTAACCTATGAAAAACATAGTACCCAACAAATTCCAAATGACCCCTGAAACTGGTAGAATAGATGAAGTCTAACCATGATGAAGTTGAAGTTACAAACAAGGTAACACCCCCAAAAATATCTACGATACCTAATCAAGCATAACCTATGAAAAAAATAAGACCTCCAAATTTTTGTAATGCAAATAAAAAAAGCTCCAATAATTGCACGCCTGGATTGATGAATCCTAACCATTGGGAAACATACCCCCCCCCAATTTAATGAATGTCACCTAAAGAAAATAGCATTAATGAATGAATGAAGCAACACCTATGAAAAACCTAATCCCCTAATTTTATCAATGGCACGTAGAAATGGTACTAAGCAACATTAATCGAAACGTGAACATTAACCCATGACTGTAATGGCTGTAATGAAGAACAATATAAAGCTTACGAATGGAAAACAGTAAGAATATAACAATTATCACATATGTATATGATTGAATTGATGGAGCATAACCCATAAAAAAATAACACCAACATATTTATCTATGGCATAGAAACAACACACATTTTTAAAGTCACTGAATAGATGAAGCAAAACCTAAAATTTTTTTTAACCCAAATTATTATTTTTGGTTAATGAAACAAAGAACACAACCCAACTGAATGATAATGTAGAACCTATAAGAATAGGATAAGTAGAGTCAATGATAATGCATAACCTATGAGAATACAATAAGAAGAGTCAATGATAATACAGAACCTATGAGAAAACGATCATAAGCTTTGTCAATGATAATGCAGAACCTGTGAGAATACAATAAGTAGAGTCAATGATAATGTAGAACCTATGAGAATACGATAAGAAGAGTCAATGATAATGTGGAACCTATGAGAATAGGATAATCAAAGTCAATGATAATGCATAACCTATGAGAATACGATAAGAAGAGTCAATGATAATGTAGAATCTATGAGAATAGGATAGTCGAAGTCAATGATAATTTAGAACCTATGAGAAAGAATATGATAACCACTTGAGGCATTTATTAACTACGCTTATGGTAATATATGGTAATATCAAAGGCACCTACAAATAGTAATCAATAACATTAATTGAAAAAATATTGAGCACAGTATATTCAATGTAGATGAATGGTAGAACATAGATTTTAGGAGATTGTTAAATGATCAAGACTGTCCACCTAGGGACTGGGCCCTTGTTTGTGTGTTAAAGATACATGAATTGAAAAACTTTAGATTAAAAAATTAGGCTATTTTAAATTAAAACAATTTATATGAGACGTGAGACATTAATAGTGTAACCATTGTAGTCTAAAGGAAAAGTCCATATTAATTTGCTCATATATCAATGTTTGGTTCTAAAATTTAAAAATCTCACACTTAAGTAGTTACATTCTTTTTAATCTTTCTATGGGAGGTGGGAATACTAATACTATTATTATGTTTTATAATTTGATCAAATAAATCCATGAAAGAACATAATGAGAATAACATGGAATTAGATGTTAATAATATATATTTTTTTCTCAAAATTGTTTCAAAAGATCCAAATTACTTTATGAATTATTCTATTGGATAATAGTTGGCAATGGTCGTATTAGCATGATACAAGTTATTGGATTCATAATTAATTGTGTAATTGATGGAATCTTTTTAAATCTATTTATTTTGACTTATAAAAGTTAAAAATGTAGCCAACTATTTTCAGAGCTTAGGAGTGGAAAATAATAAGAGTTTAACAATTATCACAAATGTATATGAATGATTTGATGGAGCATAACCCATAAAAAAATAACACTAACATATTTATCTATGGCTCATAAACAACATAAATGTTTTAAGTCATTGAATAGATGAATGACACGGAAACAACATAAATTTTTTAAGTGACTGAAAAGATGAAGCAAAACCTAAAAAAAGATTAACCCACATTATTCATTTTGGTTTATGAAACAAAGAACACAACCTAACTCAATGATAATACAAAACCTATGATAATACGATAAGCAGAGTCAATGATAATGTAGAACCTATGAGAATACAATAAGCAAAGTCAATGATAATGCAAAACTTATGAGATAACAATTAGCAGAGTGAATGATAATGCAAAACCTGTGAGATTACGATAAGTAGAGTCAATGATAATGCAAAACCTATGAGAATACAATATGCAGAGTTAATGACAATGCAAAACCTATGAGAATAGGATAACTAAAGTCAATGATAATGGAGAACCTATGAGAAAGAATACGATAACCAAAGTATATGATAATATAGAACCTATGAAATAGAAATGGTAAAACTATGACTGTAATATTTGCAAAATAAACCCTAGGGAAACATAGATGCTAAACTATGAGTGCTATATTTGCAAAATAAACCCTAATGAAAGAGAAATGCCAAAATATGAGTGTAATATTTGCAATATAAACCCTACAGAGTAGATTCCATATAAACAAAAATACAGCTTCATCTATGGCAAGGAAACAACAAACAATATTATTAATGAAAGAAGAAAACAAGCCCAGAAATTTCAATGGCAGGGAAACAACCAGCAATATTATTATCTATTCTATAAAGAAAGCAATGCTTGAACATAAGATTAATTTCCAAAGATTCAGTATAATTATGAACACAAATAGGACAATGTTCATAAACACTAAACTTCAACAAAAAAAACGATTTCTGCAACACCAAAAGTCTAATAAAACAAACAAAAATTGCAAAGAAAACTCAAAAAACCGAATAATGGCGAGCCTTAGTGAGCAAGCTCACCTAGGTCGAATGGCTCAATGTACCACCCAAACATCAGCTGAATCTTGAGCATAGTGGCGAGAAACTCGTTCATTGCTTGCATGCCCGAAGTGGAGTTGTTGGTGACGTTCACTAACTGGCGTGTACCCATCTCCTAACCAACATCTACCCAAATACGAACCGGTCTTCGAGCATCGCAGGTTGTGGTAAATGTTTGAAGATTGCAGACAACGAACCGAGTAGGTAGTGGTGCACAAGTGAAGAAAGAACGACAACTTGCTAGAATAAAACGCTGAAAAGATGGTGAGAAGAGTGAAGCACTGGGAGCATTCAATGCATGTTAGCTCGAAAAAAACGTAGGGTGGTATGGAGCTTAGGAGAGGAGACTTGCATTCAACATGACAGTTGAGAAGTATAGGAAGTGGCGACAAGTGATAAATGCGACGAAGTGGATTCTTAGGGTGGCAGACTGAGAGAAGTTGATGTGGCAAGGCTGTTAACTTTCGACTTCGTGCCATGCAGGAAGTGGCACCTGAAGTGCCTACGTATCAATTGACGGGTCATTTTTTTGATTTGTAAAACGCGTGGACAAATATCGTCCTCCCTTATGGCAAAATAATTGCAAATTTTTAAAAAATAATTTTATATTGTTTATATAATAATTTTTCATAATAAGTATAAGGCAAAAAAATTTATTGATCCACATGGCCTGTCCGATTTTGGGTGCGTATCGGCTCCTCTCCCCTACCAAAATTACCAGTTTTCCCAAATTCTCTTTCTATTTTAACGGGAACATAGCTACTGCCTAAAACCCCCTAAAATCCTGAACAGCTGTGACTGCGAAACGCTAAACCCTCGAGAACTCCTAAACCTCTGTAGTATGGCATCTCGAGCAGCGTCAAGGTCTCTGAGGTCCGCGTTCCGTTCAGCTGGAAACTCATTTAGAGCTGCAGAGGGTGCTAACCGCAGCAGCTCGAGTTCCTTTTCAGCAAGAAATGGCGGTGAAAAGGCAATCTTTAGAAGACGATGCGTCAAGTCAATGATACCGTTGCACAATGTTGTTGCCGCTGCTAAACTTGTATCTCACCTTTCTGTCAGCTCAAGAACTTGCAGCGCCCTTTCCCTTGGTACAATATTTTTCTTCATTTATTCTTCTCGGTTTTTCATTTGGTTTGAAGGTTTTACAAATTCTATTTTTTAAAATAATTTTTGGTAATTCGAATTCTTAAATGTTCCGCCTAGTTTTCACCACTTGGAGTATCTCTTCCATCAAATTCTTCTATTTTATCTTATGCATATTCCATTTTGTACTCTTCGGCTTAGTATTCAAATTTCACGACTTATCTCTTCCTTCAAATTCACCTGAACTCTTGCCTATTTCAATTTTCAAATGGAAATTGTTGTGGGGTTTCGAACTTAAATTAAGTTTAATAGATTTCTATTTTATGAAAGAGGCTACTAGAACTAGATAAGAAAGAAGTTACTAATGGTAAAATTTTAGGCTGTAAACAAAAAAGTATAATACGAGTTGTTTGGAAAGATTCAGGTTCTTCACAAAAATATTCTCCAAAGAACGTGAATTCATTATTTTTATCCTTTTGAAAGAGAGAACTATTGAATAAAGAGGAAAGATTCAGGTTCTTCACAAAAATATTCTCCAAAGAATGTGAATTCATTATTTTTATCATTTTGAAAGAGAGAAATATTGAATAAAGAGGGAGAAAATATACCTGGAAAAAATAGTAATATTCTTAAATTGCCAAAAAAAGGTTTATTGTAAAAATACAAATATCATGATATCTTAGAATAAACAAGAGGATTACTAGATGCTTTTCAACGAGCTACAACCAACTAGGAAAGCAGAGAAGCGTTCACTCAATTTTTTGGAGAATGTGCCCAAATAGGTGGAAGAATAACACCCATTGTTAGACATTACGCGGCAGTAATGAAAATTCGTCCAAGTACAATTTGGAGAGGTCAAGGCATTAGGATATAACTTTATAAGCAATTGCTCTAGCAATTTTAGTGGATGGAATTATTTCCAACAAGGCCTCTATTTGCTTCTCACGAATGATTAGAATTCATTTTGGAAGTTGGGAGGAGAGATCTATTTGTAGGGTTGAATTCATAGGGCTGTAACAATGCAAAATTTATGAGTGGTAAAAAAATGCAAGTGGTAGGTTTTTTTTTTTTTTATTAAACTGTAGGAATCGGTTGGGTATCCGTCCCCCTATAAACTGCAGTGTTCATGGTAAACTTTTTTTCACGTGTCTGGTGGTGTTGGCACGACACACTCTCTAGTACCACAGGTTTGGGGGGCGACTAGACTTCGTGATCTCTTGCTTGCAACAGGATGCTTTAGCCAATTGAGCTAGGCCCCCCGCTCCCCCAATGAAAGTGGTAGATTAGCAATCAAGTGAAGTTTGGAATATTCCAACCAAATAGTCATAAATTCATGGTTCTAAAATTTGGTAAGAATTTTCAATATTTTCAGCCGGCAAGTAACTTGCCCACAACTTGAGCTGAGTGATGGAAGAGTAAGTGTTTGATGCAGTCAGGATAGGGAGCCAAATTAATGGCAGCCTTAGCTTTGAAGCCAAAACCTAGATATAATACTCGGCTCTAGGAAAATTCACCGAAGGAAAATTCACCGTCAGCAATTCACCAACAAGTAAAATTCACCGCCAGCAATTCACCAATATTTTTCAATATATATTTCAAAACTTGGTGAATTGCTGGCGATGAATTTTGCTTGGCGGTGAATTTTCCGTCGGTGAATTTTCCATGGCAGTGAATTGCTGGCGGTGAATTTTCCTTTGATGAATTGCTGGCGATGAATTTGCCGGATACCATAATACTCATATCCCCAAAAGGCTAAAACATGATGAAGACACCCATTGTTGGGCATTATTTGGTAGTATCTGTTTGGCAATTGGAAGGACAGGTCTATCTATAGGGATGATTTCATAGGACAGTAATTATGTAAAAAATTTGAGTGCTAAAAAAGTGGAAGTGATAGACTAGCAATCAATTGAAGTTTGGAGTTTTCCAACCAAATAGTTATTTAATATTACTTAATGGTTCTAAATCTCAGTGGGTACTGACAAGAATTTCAGCCCAGCAAGTAACTTGCCCATGACATGCGAGCTGAGTGGTGGAAGAGCAATTGTTCATCTTCGGTAATAATTCCTTTGCATCTTGTAACACTAATTACTAAATTACTAATGTACACAAACAGATTAAAATTTAAATTAAATAGAGAAGATAGATATATATGCATCTGCTTTTACAGAATGTAATGTTCATCATACATTTAGATTAATAAAATTCAGTTACAGTTCTACTATATCTTTTGGATTTATGGATGAATGTCTTTTTCCAATGGAAATGGTAAATACACGGGAAACAGTAATTATACCATGATTGAAGAGAATCAAAATAATATATTATTTTCCCAAGATTTGATCAATTGGTTTTATATTGAATACAATGGCATTTATAAAGCCTCAACCATTTTGTGTAAGCAACCACCTATCAACTACCAAAATCATTCCACTTGACAATATCAATAGAACATACTAACAATGATTTACTAACCTACTAATTAACATTTATTTAATATCGATGACCTACCAATCATACTAACCGAGATGTAATATATCCAACATTCGTCCCTTATTACATCATTCTGAATAAAGTTAGTAACAATTGTACTAGACTGAGACAAACACAACAGCCCAAATATCTCACACCATCAAGGACACATCTAACCAAACAGATCAACGGGAATGCCTTTGCTATGTATTCAATACTTGTGAATTAAGACATACTTCTATCTGCAAGTACAATACTCTACATGTGAGTCGAGGCATACTCCACAACCATAGCACTCCACCTATGAATCAAGACATATTCTGCATACACAGATATAAATCTACGGAAGATATCCCTCAAATGAACAAAGAGAACACATCTCTTCTCACACCTCCTTGATCCAAAGGGGAGACAATATGAAGAGCTGGTGCATCTTCAGCAATGTACCCAATCTTCAAGTGAGAAGCTAATATGAGATGAAAAACGTTCCTCTATCCTCCTGGTGAGCCCTCCAACCTCCTCTTAGACACCTTAGATCTTGCCCATTGGATGCAACATGAAAATCACCAAAAGATCTTTGATAGCCCCAAGAGCAAAAGCATGCATGTCTAGTCTGGCCATTGTAAATTCAATTACCAAGGGTGTTAGATCCCATTGAGAATGCATTTTCCAAGAAATCCTATAAGAAGGCTTCAAAAACTGGAAAACTAACACCACCAACAGATCCAAAAGTAGCCAAAACCTATAATTTGATTGGTTATATGCCTATGTTTGCTTCAAAAAAAAAATCTCAAAACTATTATTCCATGGAGCATATTCAAATGTTTCAATGACATGATTTAAAAATTGCTTTATGAAGCCTTGACCCTGTGACCTCCAACTTTAGCAGTCACAACTTTGAAAGTTGCATAGACACCAACTGTGCTACTTCTTATAAGCAAATGAAAATTTGCTGCATGCGCTTATTTATGCTCTATTTAGTGTTTATATATTAATACGGAGATTTGATCTCATGACCATAAAGTTTCAAAGAAAATGGCTCAACGTCTGCCTCACATCTGTTTGTATATCATAGTAAACAGCTTGCCTAATAAAAATGTGTAAGCATTACAGAAAAAGGTAAAATGGAACTTGAATAATGTTTTCACCACTTTTGCAATGCACCCAAATTTACTTTTCATGATTTGTTGCCTCAAATTGTTGTTCATTCAGTGAAATACTTCTGGGAATTTTTTTATTATCAATTCATCATTTTTCCATTGATGCAAATCCACCTCCAAAGGGGAAAACTTGATTTTGATTCAGAAAAAAATCAGATCTATATTGAGTAAAGCTTTTATCCAGTAACTGAAGTAGTAAATAAATTAGTAATCCACTTCTATCAATTAAGATGTCAGCCTTCTAGGTCTTAGAAAAAAAGGCTATGCAGATCGTTACAGTCCACAATGGCGAGCAGACCATAAATTTTAGAAAAATGGCTGCACTTCAATCTTCAAACCTCTCTGGCTTTGTCTTGCATGGTCATACTAGCAAAACAGAAAACATTTCAGTGCCTTTGCTTGGAATCCTCTGTCTTCACCCTCCTTTCATTTTCGTTTTAACATGCTCTGATACCACATTGAAATGGTAATTGTATAGTAAACAATAATATACCATGATTGAAGAGGATGAAAACAATGTAATATTATTTTCACAGGATTGATCAATTGACTTGACATAGAATATAATGGTTTCCATAAAGCCTCAACCATTTCCCATAAACAACTACCTATCGTCTACCAAACCACTCTACCCAACAAGATTAATAAAACATACTAACCAACTAACAATCATATATTTCACATCTAATACCTACTAACCATACCGATTAAGATGTAATATTTCCATCGTGTTTTTTCAATTCTGTATTTATAGTTTCTTTCCAAAGGTCCGGTCTTAAGAAAGTGTCTAACGAACAACCAACTTGGATCATCCATATTAAAGATGTCCTCTTCTGCCTTAAGATACACCATTCATCCAGCAGAATCTATAAAATAATTGTAAATAAATATTCTTCTGCATAATTATGCTGAAAGGATGACTACCAAACTTATTTTGAAGCTATCTATAGTTTTCCCATAACAAAACTTCAAGCTTTTCTATTGTAACATTACTAATGCCTATCCAACAAATTGTTGAGCATGCAACTCTTTATAATATTAGTGTTTCTTGTTGAAATTGTGAAACATTCACAAAGCAGGGATCAAACAGCAAATAAGAACACCTTCCATGCATGAGAGCTGCAAACAATTATTTGCTATTTTCTCAAAAAGAAAAACTTACAAAATTGAATAATGCAAAGAAGGATAATGCTTATAAGAGAAAACCCTAAATGAGAAAGGGATTAGATCATGACAAGTGTTGTCATCCTATGTAATGGGACATAATGATCTAATAATAGTTCAATCTAATAAAAGAAAAAAACACTCCTAAGTTTAGCTTAAGTGCATAAAGTGAAATTAACCTAATAATCAATTAAAGATTAATTAATTAATAGCTAATAAATGTTTACTCTAAACCCCCCTTTAAGTGTAATTTAGGGAGTAGCTAAAAAACTCTAAAAGCGAATGCATAGAAAACAAAGAATGCATGAATGGGTTTTGACAACAAGGCTTGATGAGACACCCATGTACAAGCAATCTAATCTCTCATAATTGGAGAAAAGGAGAAAATTTCATGGAAAAATCTCCTCTCTAAAAGAGAGAAAGGCGAATGAAGGACTAAAAAGTCTCCCAAAAAACAATATTCCAAAAAGACTAGGAACATGAAGAACATCGTTGAAGCACGAAGTGTTAAATTTAGTGATCAGATTAAATGCACAGAAAATTAATTCAAAATCAGACACAATAACACAACAGATACCTTGGGAAAACCCTCCTCTTGAGGGAGAAAAACCGAGCAACAATATATCTCTTATATATTGAAACAATATTAGAATCTCCTTTACAATAGAAGCCAATATGAAGGCTTATAACATGCACTTCAATCTGATGCAATACAAAAGACAATCTGATGAAGATAATCTCAGCCAACAATAATATCGAACTTCTCTTGAACTCGATCTGCCTTGTATGAAATTCGCACTAAGAATGATATGAAGAATATCGAATGAACTGTATGAATGAATGAACGAATGGCACCTTCCTTATATACAATTTGAATGAGGAGTCTTCAATAGATGCGTCCATTCAAGTATAAAGTCGGCCTTCATGAAATGTGACAACTTTCCAATATAATCGCCGATTAGAGATGGGTTGGCCTCAATAAACAAATCGCAATCTTTCATAACAAATGATGTCGGCCTTAATTAAATTGTATCTTCTTAAGAATTCGTGCCTCTTCATTAAATCGCAATAAATATATAAATTAGATAGTCAAAGGCTATTATCTAATTTATTCAATATGACAAGGAGATCGGTTGGAAGTAGAGACCGACGATGTACATGAACATCAACATGAAGAAGTTATAGACAACTGTCAAAAGATGACTGCTATAGTGCTGAGATGAAGAACCTTCTCTGAAAATAAATGATGATCAAGATCAAGAAGACAAGAATCTGCATGAGTGCCCCCAACGACACTACTCAAACAATGATCAGATGGAAAACAAAGGAAAACACTTGACAGTTGAATATACAAATGGCACATGAATTTGCATAAGTGATCCTAATGACACTACTCAACCATGCAAGATGCAAGTTGAAAATACAGGTACCAATAGTTTGAAGAACACTGATCAAGTGAAGATGGAAGGTCGCCTCTAGAAATAGGAATGTAGGAGTGTCTATATGGTAAGTGTTTCATCTCATCGAAGTGCATGGGTAACCAACCGCTGCATCCACCTAGTAAATAGGAACAAATACTAGATATATAGTTTATTCCAAAACAAAACCAAGGAAGCATTAGCACCAACAGTAAGGGAGAGCCATGAGAGGTCCCCTGAAATTGTGTGTCACCAAGAAGTGCATGAAGGAGAATAAACATTTGAACATGCACATGAAAGTACTTGCAACTGAAAAAGGGTGTGCAAACCAAGACACACACGTATGAGGCAAGAATCACTAAGATTCGTTGTTGTTGTGGAAGGGACACCCACTTGACAAAAGTGTGATGGCAAAACAAAGGCACAACACAATCTCCCCATGACACTTTATAACATAGTGGAAGTACAAAAAGACACAACAAGATGTGTGTGGAATCCCCAAAAAACTACACCACAGTAACACTTTATCTCAGTGTGTCTACAATTAGAAAAGTGCTTACAAAAAATGTCTATGTAATGTCCCCTTTTTGGGAAACCCTAAATTTGCTCTAAATCCTTGATTTCTAAATGACAATTGAGTTAGGGAATATTTTCCTCCTGATTGAAACCTTGATAGGAATCCTCCATTCCCAATTGATAGTCCAAACATATCTTGCAATAACACTTAGTTCAATAGATCTTTTACCATTTACTTCTTCTTTCCAGCCTCCTGTTTTATCCCCTGATTTTAATCTGCTTTCAAGAACATATTTTATTCTCCCTTGCTTCGATGCTCTGTTCTTCCTTCTAATTTCTTTATGAATATATCTGTTGTTTGCTCAAAAATATGTGTCTCAGATTTCTTCTCAAACTTCCTCCTTTTGATAGATATCTTTAGACCTCTTCTGATTGCATTCTTTTTATCTCTTATTATTGCTTTAATCAGCGAATCACTACTTCCTTATTTCTTTCCACTCTATCTGCTGATATCTAAAACGATCCTTCCTCCATTGAATTTAGCTATCCTTTATATATCATTTGAACAAGTTTGATGTGAGAGGTTTTGTTGTTTTGAATAGTAGTGTCTTCTGCTCACCACCATTCAACACTACCTTTGGTTGCCTTAATCGCTACACTTAAGTGCATTCGTTAGTTCTAAATTATAAGTTGCTTCTCCTTAATACACTGCAGCCTTCATAGCTTCAATTGTTTTCATATAATTGTGATATGCCATGATCGCTGTCTTCCTTGATTCACCCATTCTTAATTTTTACTTCCTTATCTTAATTGCTCTTCACTGAGTATGCTTGCTGCTTAAAACTGCTGCTTCTATAGACTTCAAGCACAACATGTACGCTTGACTATTATTACACTTATCATCCACATCAACCTCTTTTGAGCTATGTGCTGAGCAACAGTGGGTTGATTCTGGCCAGCGTGGATGTCTAGGTAGTATTTTGAACATGAACATGTTTTCTCTTGGTCTAAATCGATAGAAACTATTGTTACTATAGCCCGATAACCTTCAGCGAATCTCCCTCGATAGAGTTTGTGATTTGTGAATATTGTGGGTGAGTACAGTAACATATATCTACATGCTTGACAATGATAAATTCTGAAGAATTTCCTTTTGATCACGAATTCGTTAATAGAGAGCGACTGTTGACCAGTGTTGCGAAGGATAATGTTGCAAATGATGTCACTGCCTCAAGAACTCCATATAAGATGGAATCGATATCATATTTGGTCCACTGTCGTCATATTATGAAGAGCGTGACAACCTGCTCGAGTGTATTACGAGAAGTAATTGGTAAAAAAATTGATGTATTATTTACAATGGGCAAAGCTCAATAAATAATTTACTTAAAAGAAACTGAAAGAAGATCGACAACGATCTTATCACCAATATAATACAATATTACATAATTGAACATTAAATAAATAAATATAATAAATATTATTTTAATACCCTCCCTTAATGCTCAATCTGTCAACTACACCAAGATGCCCCTTGAATTTCACAAACTTATCTAGACTGAGTGACTTGGTGAGAATATTTGTTGTCTGCTCCTTTGTCGGAACATACAACAACTGAACTAATCCGTTTTCAACAAGCTTCTGAATGAAGTGACAATGAGTTTCCATATGCTTGGTTCTTTCATGGAAGATTGGATTCTTGGCAAGTTTGAGAACTCCTTGATTATCATAGAACAAGGGAGTTGGACTTGCTTGAGATATTTGCATATCCGCAAGCATTCGGCGAAGCCAAACTGCCTTCCAAGCTACCTTAACTGCTCCCCGATACTCTACTTCTATCGAGGAGAGAGCCATTGCCTACTGCTTCTTACTAGTCCATGTGACTGCACCGGATCCCAAATTGAACACATACCTAGATGTTGATTTCTTGTCATCAACTGAACTTTCCCAATTTGAGTCTGTGAAACCATTGAGTCTAGGATCGTGACTCCTAGTGTAAAGAAGTCCATAATCAGAAGTGCCCTTCACATAACGCAACACACACTTCGCTGCTACCCAATGATTAGCCTTGGGGGCTGTCATGAAGCGTGAAATGTAGCTCATTGCAAAACTGAGGTCAGGTCTAGTGCTAGTGAGATAGATGAGGCTGCCCACTAGTTGCATGAACAATGATTCATCCATTGCCAGTGAGTCTAAGTTAGCTGACAACTTGAGCCCTTTTTCCATGGGTGTGGAGGCAGGTTTGCAATCCTGCATTCGAAACTTATCTAGTAGACTTCGAGCATATTTGAACTGGGAGATGAAGATACCACTCTTGGTCTGCCAAACCTCAATACCTAAATAGTAATGCAAAAGTCCCAAATCTGTCATGTCAAATGTGTTGCACAAACCCTGTTTGATCTTAGCAATCAAATGTGCCGAGCTGCTAGTAATGATCAAGTCATCCTCATAGACAACGAGAACAAGAATATCACTACCAATATGTTTGACATACAGATTAGAGTTAGATGGACTCCTCTAAAAGCCATGATCTATGAGCTACTTGTCAATCTTGATGTACCAAGCTCGAGGAGCCTGTTTTAGGCCATAGAGTGCTTTTACCAATCTGCACACCTTGTCTTCTTGACCGACAACCTTGAATCCTGGAGGCTGCGTCATGTAGACTTCTTCCTTCAACTCACCGTTGAGGAAAGCACTCTTAACATCCATCTGAAGGACTTTCCAACCAAACTAGGCTGCTAAGGCAAGGACGAGCTGAATGGTACTCATCTTGGTCGTTGGAGCAAAAGTATCCTCATAGTGAATGCCTTCATTCTGTGAGAATCCCCTAGCAACTAGATGACCTTTGTACTTGTCAAGGGTTCCGTCAGCTTTGTATTTAACCTTATACACCCATTTGTAGCTAATAGGCTTCTTCCTTGGAGGAAGATCAGAAAGGACCCAAGTGTGATTTTTCTGAATACTCTAGTATTCAGCCTCCATAGCCTTTTCCCACTCAGGAATTCCTTTAGCCTCTGAATATGTCTGAGGCTCATAGGCACTATGAATGTTGGCCATGAGAGCAAAATTAACTGTATGTTGCTGTTTGCTCTTGTTTCTGGATGATCTACCCTCAATGAGCTCATCATCATGAAGATCTCCAATAGTCTTAGCCCACCATTTAGGCCGGAGAGTAGAAGTGCCAACATTGGATCTAACAAGAGGAGTTGGAACTGGTTGTGGATCTGGAACAAGTCCATTGGGTGGAAGATCAATATCATCTGGAGCAAAATCAGGTTGAGCATCATCAAAGACAGAGTCTTCGTCATCCTTCCCATCAGGTGAACCTAATGGAAGATGGACACCCAATCAGAAGCCTTCAAAGGCTAATCCTCAAAATGCTATGCAGGCAAGGAAAGGTGAAAAGGCCCTCGTTCTTCATCAAAGACAACATCCCGACTAAAGATGAGACGATCAGTGTCTACATCAATCAATCGTTAAGCCTTATGGTTGTCACTATACCCTGTGAACATAAGTTTTTGACTCTTGGAATCCAACTTTGAGCACCTGGCGTCTGAAATCTATACATATGCTAAAGAGCCAAAGATTTTCAAATGACTGATCCTGGGTTTGCGACCAGTCCAAGCTTCCTCAAGAGTCTTCCCCTTAATGGCGTGGGTAGGAGACCGATTAAGGAGATAGATAGCAGTGTAAACTGCTTCTGCCCAAAATTTATTAGGAACACTCCTATGTTGTAGCATGGAGCGGGCCATCTCAACAATTGTACAATTGTGCTGCTCAACAACACCATTTTGCTGAGGAGTGTAGGGTGTGGTTAACTAGCGTTTGATTCCATGTGTATCGCAGAAGTTGGAGAATGTAGTAGAACAAAATTCCCCCCCCCCCCCATTATCTGACCTAAGAGTGATTATGCAACAACCAGACTCTTTTTCTACTAAGGCCTTAAACTTCTGAAATATAGTAAACACATCTTATTTCTATCTAAGAAAATACACCCACATTTTACGACTAAAATCATCAACAAAAAGCAAGAAATACCTGCAACCAGTAACAGAAGGTGTATTCATTGGCCCACATGCATCAATGTGAACCAATTGCAATACCTTAGAGGCTCGCCATGAGTCACAATCTGTGAACGGTGTCCTGTGTTGCTTCCTAGCTTGACAAGCTCCACAAACGCCATGATGCCGAGTTTGGATGTAAGGTAAACCAGCTACAAGTTCCCCCGAGCTAGCTAAGAGAGATAGTGCACATTTGAGTTCCCATACCGCTGATGCCAAAGACTAGTAATAGCAAAATTTTTGGCTGCCAAGGCTACCTCTGGAGAATGACCTGTATCCACAAGTCTGTATAAACCATGATCCTCAATACCAATAGCCATTGTGGTGCAAGTCTCCTGATCAACAATGGAACATTTGTGTATATTGAATACCACATCCAACTGAGGAGAGTGCCGCATGATCTAACTGACTGAGAGAAGGTTTAGTTCCATGTCAACAACATAGTATACATTGACGAAATGAGATTCCTCCCACCAAACTGAATCTGAATAATGCCCGTACCGATTACTGTGTATTCTTCACCTCCTCCAAAAATAACTGAGTCAGTGCAAGGAGAAGTCTGTGAACCAGTCATGTCGATGTGAGAAGTGTTTCGAAGCACCTGAATCAATGTACCAGGCATAGGACTTCACATGATCTATAGGCCTTTTAGCCATAAGAGCGTAAAAGGCAAATTCCTTCTGCTGAGTGTGTTCGACAACATTCGCTTTTTGCTGAGACCCTCCCTGCTTCTTCCGCTCAAAAGCCAAACGTTGACGACAATCCTTCTTCATATGACCATACTTGTGGTAATAATTACACTGAATGTTCTTTTTCTTAGGGCTGCCGGAGGTTGACTTGAGCCTTTTTGCTGCAAAGGCCGACCTTTCCCTTTGTTCTTAGGCTAAGTTTTAGTTGTAAAAGCTTGTTCTCTAGAGGATGATGAGGCACTACTACCAAACTATTGTTTCTAGCGTTCTTGCTACAAGAGAATGGTACAAAGCTCTAGAAACTTTAGATCAACATTAGTAGATGTAATGTTGAGGGTTTCACCAAAGTGCTCATAGGACTTCGGTAGACTTTTCAAGGTGATTACTACCATATCCTCATCCTCCATCTTCTGACCAATCGCCTTCAACTGATCACAGATGCCCTGAATCTTTGTTAGATGCTCCTGCAAGGACATTCTCTCATCCATCATGATGGAGAATAGCTGTTTTTTTAGAAAGAATGCACGACTCTTGTCGGAGGTCTCATGCAAGTTTTTTAGATGCTCCCAAATCTCAGCAGTTGATTTGCCAGATGGAACCTGTGGAAGCTGATCATTAGTAACTGAAAGTTTAATGAGTGTCACCGCTTCACAATTTTGCTCGTCAACTTTTCCTGGGTTTTATCTGCCGTTGTGGGACAAGTAACATTGCCGAGAACAATCTAATCAAGGCAACGATATTCAAAGATGGTCATCATTTGCTACTTCCAGGTATTATAATTTTTGCCGTTGAAACATTGATTGCTTTCCAACATAATGTTGGTCAATGAAGCCATCTTTTTGCTTTTCGAGGCATGAAAAATGAGGTTTTGAAGCAGATACAAGGGCAGATTTCAAGACAAATCTGTTGGCACAAATTTTGAGACACTCAAAAAAAATTGAAAGCAACCCAGAAAAGGTCTCGAAAAACTCACAAAGAATCTGCGATCAAAATGATTTCTCGGTTGAAACTGAGGATGAAAACCCTAGCCGAAATTCTTAGAAACCCTAGGCAAACCGAGATACACCATCAAATAGGAAAAACATTTTGCAGCCTTGAAACCCTAGCTACTTGCAAAAAAACGACACCCAAAACAAATGAAAGGAAAATCTGCAGAGGAAAAACACGGGCTTGAAAACCCTAGACGAGTTGCAAAGCCAAGAAATGTTGTCACCCATTGCGGAAGACGAAAAACCAGGTCATGAAATCATGTCGTGGGCTCAACCATAGTCACAAGAAATACAGAGAGGTTGCAGGTAGAGAGAATAAAAACCAAACATGAGTTGCAGGTGTCACGGGCTTGATCGATCATAGATGTGTGCAGAGACGAACGCGTCTTCAAGTTGTTGCAAGACGATGTGGGCAAGAGGTCGTAGATGCACAGATGAACACGTCTTCAAGTGCACAAAAGAGTAAACAAACCTCCCACTAAAAATGTCGAGTTTCAAAGAGCCATGAAAACTAACAAACTTCAGGCATGACCTCAGAGGTGAGAAAATGAAAGCCAAACCCTTTAGTTAGATTGAAACAAAAATTTGAAAATTCTAAAATTTTTTCCAAAAAACAAGAAAAAATTTCTCTTGAAAAATTTTCTTGGAAAAAAATTCAAATTAAAAGGGCTCTGATACCATATTACGAGAAGTAATTGGTAAAAAAATTGATGTATTATTTACAATGAGCAAAGCTCAATAAATAATTTACAACATTTACAAATATAGCAAGTTTCTTAAAAGAAACTGAAAGAAGATCAACAACGATCTTATCACCAATATAATACAACAATATTACATAATTGAGCATTAAATAAATAAATAATAAATACTATTTTAATAGGGTGGCGGGAACAATAAAGGTTTGATGACGCTTAATGGTGGAGCCTTCAAAATCGTCATATCCCAAAATCACTTTACATTTACTAGATTTAGCAATCTACATTGTGTTCTTTAGAAACACCACGAGCTTGTCGCCACACAGTCTTACATTCTTACCAGATACAATCCCCAATCTCACCCATTCTTTACGAGCATATCGTGTCTTCTAATTCGTCTATAGTTATGTTGTCATTCTCATCTCCTATCGTAGAATACAATGTTCATCCAAATGTAGCGCTATAGGATGCCCTTTTCATCTATCTTTCCTTCGATGTTTGTACCCATCATGTTTTTATATTAATATATTTTATGTGCTTTATTGTAGTATAATTATAAATTGATTTTGCTAGTTTATATTAATTTTAATTATATCACAATGGTTATAAATATTAAAATATGATACTTGACTTTTATATCAATTTTATATACTTAATTCCCATTATATTAAATTATTATAATATTTATAATATTCATAATTATAATATTGTCTTTGACAGTTATAATTGTAACGACACCAAATGGTTCATAATTTTAGATATGCTTCTTCGTTATCTAAATGGTGCGATTTCAGGGATATGACAGTCACACTGCCCAAATAGGACAAAATGTTGGAAATACATGTAGCATAGCCAAAAACAAGTCATCCCGTGCAAACAAAAAGTTTCTAGGAGCCAAAAAGTCCAAGTAATTTACTAGAATGTGAAAACACAAAAAATGAATAAAATGCACTTGAGGGAAAATCTAGAAAAAGTGCATGGATAGTTGTGAAGAGCCTTGAAAGACCTTTCCAATGTTGCAAGAATTGTAAAAAATAGAGAAATTGGTCAAAATTTGTGATATCTAGGAGTGAAAACAACACTTTTGAATTCAATAGGTTGTAAAATGCACCAATAGCAAAATTTGGTGATGAGACCCACACCATTGGAAAATTTGTGGAACTAACTTTATGACGATATCGTGTTTGCCCAATTTCAACACCGTATGCCTAAGTTATAGTGAAAAGACAAGAAAACAACTCTTTTAGGTCAAATGGGGGCTAGGAAGGGGCCTTGTAGGCATCCATGCTACTGACATTTGCATGATGTTAGCGAATATTCTCTTCATTGGCAAAAAAATCAGTTGTCGATAAAAGAAGTCGTTCGCCAAAATGTATCAACTGTTGAAATATTTTGAAAAGATTCTCTTTGGTCAGATAAAAGTCACTTGTCATTGGAAAAGTGATAAAATAGTTGTCAGGGACCCACCAATCGTTGGCGGTCTATAGACTGTTGGTAGCCTAAAAGCTGTTGGGTGGCGTGCAAACCCCAAGCATAATAAGTGTTGGCGCTAGCCTTAAGTACTAAGGTTAGTGCAACGTTTATGAATGCTTTTAATTTTTTTGAAAAAATTGCCGTACTATATAGGTTGTACATGATTTGCTTTAGAAGCTCCCATCAGCAAAAATGTTTAAGATTTTTTTTGAAAAAATTGCCGTATTGTATGGGTTGTACGGGGTTTGCCTCACAAGCTCTGTCGGTGTATATAGGAAAATTTATAGACAAAATTCATCTGTTCGACCTCTTGAATGCAATGGTGAGGTTTGTTTTGCTCCAACATGCACCAAAAAAATGTCCAAGTCCAAAACCTACAAAAGAAAAATGAAGATTCTAGATTTGATGCTCTTGTATCCCTGGTTGAAAAAAACCTTCAAAATTTGAGAAGGGGTTTGCTAAATCCACACTTTGATACCATGTTGAAATTGTGAAACACACACAAAGTAGGATCAAACATCAAATAAGAACACATTTCACGCACAAGAGCTGCAAACAATGATTTGCTATTTCCTCAAAAAGAAAAACTTAGATCATGACAAGTGTTGTCATCCTACATAATGCTCTAATAATAACTCAATTTAATAAAGTGAAATTAGCTTAATAATCGATTAAAGATTAATTAATTAATAGCTAATAAATGATTACTCTAATATTTCTTACTTAAAAAGTGTAACATTGAAAAAAACATGCTAGAGATATAGCTGGATCCAAAGCCAATTCCAATATTTAAGCCCAAGGAAAATAAACCCAACTATTAGGGATTAAAATTGTGGCTAAACAAGCCTTTTAAATGAATTCTCTCATAAGGATGAAGCCATGTAAGTTATGTTGCCCCTTGACTTTGCACCCAGGGGATACAAATTAAGGCATCTATTGAGATATAGAATCTTCTAACTTTAGGTGAATATCTTTCACTTGAGTGGTTAATCCCTTATCATATCTAAGGAGTGCATTTGATTGTTTATGTGGACTTTTATTTTCAAAATTTGGAAGGCTGAAAATGAATTTTTGAAAGAGCTTTGGTTAAAATTGGAAATTAGGCCTGGTAGCGTCATCAGTTTGGCAGCATAATATCACTAGATTGATCTTTCACAAAAGATTTAATAGAAGTGGGAAGCAGAAGATTGAAATAAATTGCAGAGAACACTAAGCATTAATTCCAAAATAGGTGTTAATGGCATTGATGTGAGCGCCATCAAGAACAAATTTGCACATTAAAATTTGCAGCAAGGAGGGAAAACAAATTGACTAAATCTTTTGTGAGATATTAGACAGCGAATAATTCATTAATATGAAATTCCTGTGAAAAGAGAGTCCTTGATACAATAAAACCTTCGAAAGGCACCAAATTTAACAAATTAGGATGTTTAGCCAAAACTTTAAAAGAATTACAAACCCAAAGGGGGAACATCCATAGCCCCCAGACTCTAATTTTTACTGAATAAATGCTCTAACAATAGGCCCATCGAATTTTGCATACCAAACAAGGGATGGTAAGGTTTACTGAGGAAACACAGAACAAGACAAGTGAAGAATCCAAAAGTTCATCATACTAATTTCTGAAGCTCACAAAAGATTCAAATTCAAGAGACTCATCCAAAAAGACTTCTCTGTCTTTCTTGTATGCTCCTCGTTTATCCAATTTTCAATTAGCAGTGGGGAAGTTTTCTTGAAAGAGCAAAAGTGGCAAGGATAAATGCAGGTTGCTAATTGTAATTGCAATGCAATAGTTGAAATTGTTGGTGGGGTCAAACTTATTCAAACGGGCAATTGGAGCTCTAGGACCATTGATTTATATTTAATCTTTAATCAAATGGTTCAGATATTGTGCTGTCATTGGCAAATCTTTAGCCTAAGCATTGGAGAGGTATACTGCATTATTGACCATTAGTTTAACTTTTATTTGATGGTGGCTCTAACATTTTACGATGTCAGAACTTGAGCAGCGGTGATTGCTGATAATAATATGATTTTGACAGTTGAGAAAGCTTTTAAGATTTTGAGAAGCACAGGTGGAAATCTTTGTCTTTGTGGAGGAATAATGTCCCTTGATCAAACTTATGATCAGATGGTTAACGCTGTTCATTTCTGACATTTTAAGATATCAGGACTTAAGGTGTGCTGATTGTCAGATCATAAACAAACGAACAGTTGGAAAAAGTGCTAAATATTTAAAGCTTTCTACATTCAATGGTATGGATTGGAAAGATTAAAAGGTGAAGATCTATATTATGGTTGACTAAAACTTTTGAGGAAAGATCTAATCAAGGTCCTCAATTTATACTGAGATTGTGTTGTAAACTTGTAAATATATTACATCTATAGGTTAGACGAGTAAATGATACATTAGCATGTTAGTATGCTAATGTTAATTTATAAATAAATAATCATGTTATCTTTTGTTAGTATTTAATAATGTTGCTGGTATTCTATTGCTGGGTGTGGTATTTGTGTGCGGGGGTTTCCTGTGAAGTAGTTGTAGGATGGTTGATGGGTAGAGGCTTTTATAAAGCCAATGCAAACAATGTAAAGTCTATCCTGAGTGAACATCAATATAGTATTTCATATTATTCAGAAATATTTAACTGTGCAACAATGGGGTAATAATCTGTGTATGTTTGCTCTACCATTCTCAATATGGTGTCGGAGCATCTATTGATTCTGCTCTTATGGAGTTAAAAGGAGTGGCATGAGAGGTGAAAAGAAGTTTGAATCTGCAAAACAAAATCATGAACTTAGTCACAGTTGGTAAACAGATTTGCTATGCGTTGAGCACTCCTATTGAGTGTAATTACTGTTATTATTATGGTTTATGAACAGATAGTGGCTGTGTTTTTCAGAATAAAGTGATCTGTTGTAGCATTGAAGTGTGAGGTGCTGTCCTTGGTTGATAGTATTTGGAATGACTGGTTTGTTGTAGAAAGAAGACGTGGCACATCTATTCCCAGTTTTCTGAATGCAACAACAAGCAATAGAGGCATTCAATAGACAACAACACAGGAGTGCAAAATAAGAGCCCACTACAAAATAGATTGCCACCGTCAAAATGAGATACAGCTGTGTGCACACAGCCTGCAGAATTACTTCTGAGTAAGGTTAAGGGGTGCCAAGTGGATTTCACTATGCTCACAAATCTTCACCTGTGTGTAAGAAGAATTTTAAACTTGTTTGGCTTCAAAGTCTCACTCTGGACAACACAGGTGCTTGATTTAGTCTCAGGTATCAGCTTATGATGTGTACATAATAATATATGGCATAAGGCCGTATAAATTTAGGTGAATCATATAATTCCAAATCTTCAATATGTTAATTTTAGGATCAGAAATTAAATAAGCAGAAGTAGAACAATTTCAAACAATTTAATACAGCATATACCCTGGGAAATCCGAAAACCCTCCCTCCTTGAGGGAGAAAAACCCAGCAACAATATATCACTTATATATTGATAAAATAATGCTTGGTGAGGGCTAGCTTCGATTGGCAAGTCTTTCACATTGCGGGGAGGCTGGTGCAGTTCTAGTCTCCCCATCCGTGTGGTACCGGAGAGGCGTGTCCGCGCCAGTACGCCACCGATCCGTTAAAAAGTTTACAGTAGCTGCAGTTTATGAGGGCCCGTGCTTTATACAGGCCAGTTACGCAGCCTTAAAAAATAAAATATATATATATTGATAAAATAGCGACAATTAGCTTTACAATATGATCAAATACAGACCAATATGATTCAATATCACTTGGCTACCTCTCTCTAGATGCAAATAACAACTTCTCACAATGTCGATCTCTTGAAGCAATGAAATCAAGCTGTAGATGCCACACACTTTTCAGAATAGATGCAAACTTGCCTTTGCCTTTAATGAATTGCAAATGAAGGAGAAACGACTTCTATTTAAACCCATCAAGGTAACTCTTGGTGAAGAGTCAGCCTGTTTCAAGTGAGATGACTTATCAAGGGTGACAGACTTTTAGATTTATGTCGGCTTACATACAAAAAATAAAATATAAATTAATACATTAAATGAGACAACTTTTCTCCAATCGTCGGCCTCATTCACACATTTATTTTATGAGAGAGAATCTCCCGCCACTATCAAATAACATCAACACTCCCTCTTAGCTGGGAGATGTCTTTCCGGATATCCGTGAGTCTCTCAACATGAGAGAAAGCACCCACAGTAAGCTACACCCATTTGTGGAAAGAACTCATCGCGAGTCACTCCAGTGATATGCGTCAGCGGTCACTCAACACGATGTCCCGCCATGGCTACTCCCCGTGTGGCGGAAGGGGCAATGTGCACAAGTGCCCATCCTTAGAGTCACTCAGCGTGATGTCATCATGGAAGTCTCTCAATATGATGTCCACTATGGCTACCCCATGAGGTGGAAAAAACAGTACAAGAATTCATCGCGAATTCTCTCCAGCGTGATGTTGTCATGGAGTCTCGGCATGAGGCATCCACCATGGTACTCCAGGAACGGAATAAGGGCTTTCACCTCAAATTTCTGTCCGCAGAAAAATGCATTATAGCAGATAACAAAAAAATCACTGATGTTGAGCCTCCCTCTCAACAAGGGCTTCATTCTCCACAACTCCAAGCTTGTCTCGAAAATGCACAAACTTCACTTTGGAGAGAGGCTTGGTGAGAATATCAGCTATCTAATCATCAGTGCAAATGTATCTCAACTGGATAGCTTTCCTCAGTACCATATCTCTGATATAGTGGTATTTTATCTCAACATGTTTTGTTATGTCATGAAACGCTAGATTGATAGATAGCTTCACACAACTTTGATTGTCACGTGAATAACGGTCGAGGCTCCAATGATTGTCAAACAATCCCTGCCGAAGGAGCTTTTGACCCTTTACACTTCTCGAGCTGCTACACATGCTACAATATATTCGGCCTCTGCAATGCTTAGTGCCACTGAAGACTGCTTCCTACTACACTAAGAAATCATCGCAGACCCCAAACTAAAGCAACATCCAGAGGTGCTCTTCTGATCAGCTACACTCCCGGCCCAATCAGAATCAAAATAGCCTTGCAACTTTAGGTCTACACTGGAAGTATATCTCAAGCCATATCCAAGCTGTACCACACAAGTATCTTAAGATAGCAGCTGCAACTAGATAATTTGCCTTGGTTCACACATGGGTATTGAGTGCACTCACTTTGCGCAGAAAATATGTCTGGTCTGAGTATTGACTAGATACATCAGCGATCAATCAAGCGCACGTACATAGTAGGATCTACCAGATCTGAACTAGCTGCACACTCACTCAACTTCTTCAAATTAGTTTCCATCGGTGTAGACATAGATTTGCAATCCATCATCCCAAATCTCTTCAGGATGTCTATAGTATATTTCCTTTGACTCAGAATAATCTCATTGGGTCTTTGCCACACTTCTAATCCTAGAAAGTAATGCATAAATCCTAGATCCTTCATCTCAAATTCAGAAGCTAACTCCTTCTTGCATTTGATAATGAGATATTCCGCTCTAGTAAGAAATAGATCATCAACATAAAGAACCAAGATCAGAGCCTCACCATCAACTACCTTGAAGTAAAGATTTGAATCAGCATCATTTTTGGAGAAGCCCAAGCTCATCAAGTATCGATCAATCCTCTCATACCAAGCATGAGGAGCCTGCTTAAGGCCATACAAAGCCTTCTTCAATTTACAAACATGAGACTCCTTCCCATGAATCACAAAGCCATCAGGTTGCTCAATGTATACTTTTTTTTCAATCATGCTATTAAGGAATGTTGTCTTCATGTCCATTTGATGTAGCTTCCATCCCTTTGCTGTTGCAATAGCTATGATGGTCCCGATGGATGTATAACGAGCAATCGGAGCAGAGGTTTCTTCATAAGCTATTCCCTCTTTCTGAGAGAATCCTCTAGCTACAAATCTAGCTTTGTACTTTTTAATGCTTCCATCAGCTGCATGCTTGATCTTGAAAAGCCATTTAGAAGATACAATTGATCTCCCTTCAGGTCTCGGTACAATATCCCAAACATCATTCTTAATGATAGATTGATATTCTTCAGCCATAGCATCTCTCCATACTTGCTGACTTGATGCTTCCTCAACACTAGAAGGTTCAGACTCAATGATATGACTCATTAATGCTACATAGCTTGGAAACTTCTGTGGTCTTTTGCTTTCTCTGAATGTGCCTCTAGGAGCTGCAAACTTTTCTGCCTCTTGCATAGTTTGCCTAGCCCATAGAGGTCTCTTTCGACCTATAACAATATAACTGGATCAATATCCTCTTCTGGTTTAGTGGACTCCCTCTGAATCTCAGGAGTATGATCAACGTCCATGTCCTGAGGAGTCTCTTAGTCTTCATTATCTATCTCCATGTAAGAGCCTTTAGATCTTTTGAATGCAACATCTTCAAAAGAAACATCTCTGCTAATCTCTATCTATTTCTGTCCTAGAATGTAAATCCTGTAGGCTTTTGAGGATTCACTGTAACCCACAAATATTCCTTTCTTTCCGGATGGTTCTAACTTAGTTCTCTTATCCTTAGGCACATGAATATAAACAAGACAACCAAAGATTCTCAAGTGACTGACCTCAGGCTTCACACCTGTGAAGGCTTCTTTAGGAGTCATATTCTCCAAAATACGATGAGGGCTCCGATTCTGAACATACACTGCAGTTCTGGATGCTTCTACCCAAAGGAAGGTTTGCAAGTCTTGATCATGGATCATAGCTTTGGCTGCCTCAACTATAGATCTATTCTTCCTTTCTGCAACTCTGTTTTGCTGTGGATTGTAAGGAACACAAAACTCCCTCTTAATCCCTACTTCGATACAAAAGTTACGGAAGCCTCTAGAGGTGTATTCTCCTTCGTTATCAGATCTCAGAACTTTGATTCTCTTTCCGGACAAATTCTCTACTTGAGCCTTAAATTCTTTGAATTTCTCAAGTACTTCTTTAGATTCCTTAGACTTCAAGAAATAAATCCAAGTCTTTCTAGAGTAGTCATCAATGAAAATTACATAATACCAAAAACCACTCAAGGATGCAACAGACATTGGACCACACAAATCAGAATGAACAAGATCTAGAATACATTTTGATCTACTTTCACTACTATGAAAAGGACCTTTAGTATTCTTACCCAATGCGCATCCTCTACAAGTGCCATCATGCTCCTGACTAAGTTTCGGAAGGCCAGTAACCATCTTCTCCATGGATGGAAGAGCTCTAAAGTGAAGGTGAGCAAGCCTCCTATGCCAAAGCTCGCTTGAATTGGTGGAATCATGCAACAATGCTTGAATTGGACGAATGGAGAGTCTATATAGACTCTCTTGCTGAACACCAATCACTCGGGCTGTCTTGATGCTAGAGTTCTTTGATCAAGCAAGAACTTTTCCCTTAGAAAATGCAACTTGATATCCTTTGTCCTCCAAAGCCGATATTGATACAAGATTCCTCTTGATACCTGGTACGAACAAGACATCACTCAAATGAAGAGGGATGCCGGAATCTAGGTGAAGAGAGGTGGCTCTAGCACCTTTCACTAAATAGCAAGCATCATCTCCAATTATTACGTGAATGTTGGTTTCTCTCTCCACCAAATCTGAAAGATGCTCTCTATATCCTGTAATGTGTCAAGAAGTGCCACTATCAATCAACCATGTGCTACTATCGGTTGGAATATTGCTTGATAGGGCAGAGATAAATAGAAATCCACTTGAGTTATCTCTTGATTCCTTCTGAGGAGAGACATCATCCACATCCGCAGTAGAAGCATGCTGCTTTGGTCTTGTTGCACAATCTCTAGCATAGTGACCAAACTTGTCACATCTGAAGCACTGAATATGGGAGAGATCCTTCTTCTTTGATTCAGGAGCAACATCTGATTTCCTGTCTCTATTCCTCTTGAAATTCTCTTTTCTCCCTTCTCTTCCTTTCCTCTTTGAAGTTTGAGGAGCAAGAACATGATTGTCTTCATTGTGAGAGCTTCGACCATTACCCCTTGCTGCCAACCTTGATTCCTCTTGAATGCAATCTGCTCTAAGGCGATCAAACTTTGGTAGCTTAGATCTTCCACTAATACCTTGGATGAAAGGTTCCCAAGATTGAGGAAGACCGTTAAGTGCCAACATGACTAAGTCTCTATCATCAACCATATTTCCAATGGCACAAAGCTAATCTCTCAACTCAGTGATCTTCATGAAGAAGGAGATGACTGAATCTCCATTTACCATCTTGATGTGATGTAGTTGTTGCCTCAATGCAAGAGCTCTGCTGGTGTTATTGATCTCATACAATCCCTCCAAAGTCTTGAACATCTCTCTAGCTGTCTTCAACTTGGAGATAATAGGCACAAGGTGATCCTTCACAGAGTCAATCAATATCTTCTTGGCCTTTGTGCCATTCTTCCTCCATTGTTTTCTTCCTGGGTTTGTTGGGACAGGGTGCTTGCGCTTCCTGCAGGCTGGGGTTCGAACACCGACCGGCGGCTTCTGAACCGTGGAACAACCTAGGACGGAACAGGATTCGGGAGCCAAGAGGGAAGATCGCTGCTTATACAAATCTGATCACGATCTTGCTTAAATCCGCTTTGATACCATGTTAGTTTTGGGATCAGAAATTAAATAAGCAGAAATAGAACAATTTCAAACAGTTTGACACAACATATACCCTAGGAAAACCACTCAGCGAGGAAATATGCTCATATATCATATATATATTGATAAAATGGCAACAATTCGCTTTTACAATATGTGGTCAAAATACCAGATTGTATGATTCAATATCAACGCTTTCTCTCTAGATTTTAAATAACAACTACCTGCAATGTATGATCTCTTTGACGTAAATCAAACTGTATGCCACACACTTTTCAGAATAGATGCGAACTTGTCTTTGTCTTTTATGAATTGCAAATGAAGGAGAAACGACTTGTATTTAAACCCATCAAGGTAACTCTTGGTGAAGAGTCGGCCTGTTTCAAGTGAGATGACTTATCAAGGGTGGCGGACTTTTAGATTTAAGTCGGCTTACATACAAAAAATAAAATATAAATTAATACATTAAATGAGACGACTTTTCTCCAATCGTCGGCCTCATTCACACATTTATTTTATGAGAGAAAGAATCTCCCGCCGCTATCAAATAACATCAACACAATACACATAACAAGTAGCATTGTGTTTGAACAAGTGAGGTTTATGTTGTTTTAGGGTTCATTTTATTTTTTATCTTTTTTGGTCTCATAAAGACAGACTGAAATAAAGCTTGTTAAAAGATTTGTTCAAAGTGATAGGTTGCCCTATTGGTAAAAGCATTGTATGAAGCTTATTGGTGTATATTTCAAAATCCCTTGAATAATCTTTTATGCACCCAAAGATAGTATGAAGGTTTAATAGATTAATTCTATTAAAAAATCCAATCACAAACTGCAGAAATGAACACAAGTACACAACAATTTAGACCTTGAAATCTGCTTTGCATTCCTTCAAAAGTTTACAAGTAAACCTCCACAACTGCCAACTACAGCTGCATGGAATTATTACATTGTATTGAGTTATTGAACTTCTATCTTGCATCTATCTTTATATTATTTAGCTAAAAAATCTTATCTTCCAAAATAAAAATCTTTTCTCACATAGGGGATAACTTGGAAGATAAATCTAAATTATTAGTGATTATCTACACTTTATTAGAGTTAATTAACTAAATAAAAGACCTTCACTTTAATCACTAAAGTGAATTACAAAATAGAAATTACTCAAACGACTTGCATCCTCATATTGAACCTGTGCAGAAGTTCTGAATTGAGCTAAAAACTCAACACTCCCTCTTAGCAAGGAAGGAATTTTGCACCAATCTAAGTTTGTCTTTGCATGCTTCAAATATCCCTTTTGCTAAGGGCTTGGGTAGAATATCAGCTGACCATTGATCCACTGCTTCCTAGAGGTTGAAAGACTCAATGAAGTTACTCATCAATGCTATGTAGCCAGGAAACTTCTTTGGAGGCCTACTCTCCCTGAATGTACTCCTAGGAGCCTCAACATGCTCCTGAACATCCCACAATGTCTGTTCAACCATTGAGGTCTCTTAACAAAAGAAGGGGCTGAAGTTTCTCCCTCGTCACCTAAAGGTTACTGCTCCGAGCTAGAAACAATTGGAATTTTTGGAGACCTAACCTTCAAAGCTTCTTGCTCCTCATCCTCTATTATTGGAATGAATTCTTGAGGTTTTCTAGATGCAAAGTCTACCTCAAACTTGACATCCCTGTTGACTACAACTTTCCTTAGCTTTGGAATGTAGACTTTGTAGGCCTCTGATGCCTCGCTATAACCTACAAATAAACCTTTCTTGTTGGAAGGTTCCAATTTTGTCTTCTTCTCTACAAGTATATGGAAATATACTAGACTACCAAAGATGAAGAAATGACTCACCTTTGGATTCACACCACTAAATGCCTCCTTTGGTGTCTTGTCCCCCAAAATTCTATGAGGACACCTATTTGGGATGTAGATTGCTATAAGACATGCATCTACCCATAGAAACATTCCAAGTCTAGGTCATGAATCATGGCCTTAGCAACCCTTATGATTGATCGATTCTTCTATTCTGCAACCCTATTTTTCTGTGAGTTGTACATAATTGTTTATTCCCTCTTTATCCCTACCTCCTTGCAGAAACCTTTAAACTCCTTGGAGGTATACTCTCCCCAATTGTTCGATCACAAGACCTTGATCTTCTTCCATGTTTGGTTCTTAACTACAGCTTTGAACTCTTGAAACCCGCTAAAGACCCCATCCTTGGTCTTTAAGAACTAGACTCATGTCTTGCGAGAGAAATCATCAATGAAGGAAACATAATACATGCTTCCAGCAATTGATCCTACTGACATTGGTCCACATTGGCATGCTTGCGAAGTGTGAATCCTTTGCAAACTCCCTGCTGTTCAATGCTGAACTTTGGAAGTCTTGTGACAATCTCCCTCAAAATAGGCAATGCTGCATGATGTAGATGTTCCATCCTTTTATGCCATAACTTGCATAGATTATCACTCTTATGAACTAAAGCTGCAATTGGTTCACCCTGTAACATATAAAGGTTGCCTTCTCTAACCCCTATAACCTGTGCTATAACTAGGCAAGATCTTTTTGTCTTGATAGAAATTCTTGAATTCAACTGCAAAGCCATTATCCTCCATTATTGAAGCCGAAAGCAATTTTTTCTTGAGATTGGGAACAAGCAAAACATCATCAAACTTCAAAGAGTTGACTATAATAAAAAAGGAATTGTACCAACTCCTACTACTAGATACTTGGCATCGTGACCAAGCTCAACCTGAACTCCAGAGGTTTGTTCTTCCAGTTTGATAAAACACTGTTGGGCTGATGTCATATGCCTAGACGCATCATTGTCCACAAACCAAGTATCCATCATAATTGTGTTGGTAGAAAGACAAGAAACCATTGATAAATCTTTCTCAAACTTGGTAGCAAACTCATCCATTTGAGTTTCTACAAAGGTTGCTACTTCATATTGCTGCTGCTTTCCTTGGTTCTTCTTATTGTCTAGACACTTTGAAGCAAACGACCAAACATATGACAACTATAGCACTTGATTTTGCTCAATTCCTTTTTCCCTACCTACGAGGATGAATCCTCATCCTTTCCTTTTCCCTTGCATTCTCTTTCTTTTATTTCCCTTTTGCGGTCCAGTGAGAGCTAAATTCTCACAACTATCTTGTTGGCCTTTGATTCCATCCAAGTTTCCTCTTGAATAGAATCATCCCATAGTCTCTTAAAAGAAGGAACCTTTTTCCTAGTACACCCAAAACAAAAAGCATGCCACGAAGATGTGAAACCATTCAATGCCAAATTCACGAGCTTTACATCTTCATTAGGTAACTGGTAATAGTATCCATACTATACATCTCTATGAATCTAAGTTCGTTTCTCAATATTATTTTCCTGCTAATGTTTTCACTTTGGAAAAGACGAACTAGAGCGTCAAACATCTCCTTCACTGTTTCTTCTCTAACAAGTGAGGAATTAAATGATCCTTCACCGCATCTAGGATCATCCACTTGGCTTTAATTTCGCTCTTTTTGTGAATTGCCAAATCTTGTGGATTTGCAGGCGAAGTCACACAATCCTTTACAATTTCCCATAGACCATTTTTCTCTAGTAACAAGATCACCTTGACCTTCCAAAGCAAGAAATTTAATGCACCATTCAAACTATCCTTGAAATGAAGGCTAAACGATGCCATTAAAATATTTTCCGTACAACAAACTCTTCAAATCTAGAAATAATATAAATCAATTTTTTTTTAAATTACCTGTTCTAAAACTTTTATTACATTAGAAAACCTTAGCTTAAATACTTGCAACAAATTCAACCAATTATTGGCTGCCACTTTTGTGCCCTAGTTGTGATTTGATAAACCCTAGATGTGGGTTTATGCCCTAGCTGTTGAATATAAATCTCAAGTTGTGGCTAAAAATTGTCAAACTGAAGACCATACTGATCTATTCCATAAAATAAAAAAATTGTCACAATTTTTCAAGGATAAATGATGTGATTTGAAGACAAAAATCAGACACTATTTTGCCAAAACAACTTGTGATTTTTTTTTTTTTTTTTGGTATCTCATAGGTGTCTTTGGCTCATAAGCACTGCGACCTTGTTGTCGAGTCAGTCCAAGCAAGCCAAAACTAATCCTCCGGGCTACGCGAAACCCACCAGTGGCCCCACACTGTGCGTGGCTGGGTAAGCTGGGGTTTGGACCTGCGTCAATTGCCCGCGTCTTTCAACAGCTCAACCAATCTGTCTACACCTCGGGGGCAAAACAACTTGTGATTTTCTTTATTTTTGTCGCCATTTCGTTGAATGCTAGTTGTGAATTTTCCATGTCCTAGCATCGCAATTTCCCCTACAATAGGTCTGTGCTTTTTCCTTTCGAAACTAAGGCATGATTTTCACCTAATCTTCCACACGTGAAAAATAACTTGCGACCTACTTTGAATCTTGATTGTGAAATCTGCCCCTCTTGTTCCTAACCAAGCTCTGATACTATATTAAAAATTCCAAACACGGTAACTAATTTTCTCATGCTTAAATAAATGTTAAATTAATCACACATATCATTGAAATTCAAACTGCAGTAACAAACACAAGTATGCAACAATTTACACCTTGAAATCTGCTTTGCATTCCTTCGAAAGCTTACAAGGAAACCTCCACAACTGTCAACTACAACTGCACGAAATTATTGAACTGAGTTATTGAACTTCTATCTTGCATTTATCTTTATACTATTTCGCAAAAAATCTTATGTTCCAAAATAGAAATCTTATCTCACATAAAGGATGACTTGGAAGACAAGTTTAAATCATTAGTGATTATCTACACTTTATTAGATTTAATTAGCTAGATAAAAGACTTTAACTTTAATCACTAAAGTGAATTACTAAATAGAAATAATCCAAACTACTTGTGCAAAAGTTTAAAATTGAGCTAAAAGCTCAACAAATTCATGGTGTAAGTTTGTATATATTTTGTGTTGGAGCCATTTTTGTGATTGGAGAAATAAGGAACTAAGTTTTTTAATGTAAATGGAGAAATAAAATGCTATTGCCAAGTTTGAGGGCACAATTTTCATACAAGGCAAATTAAGGTGCGATTGGTTTTAATTGAAAAGCATCTATAGTATGTTGTAGTGGGAAGCACAAAGAAGCCATATGATGTAGGTAAAGCCATAAAATGGACAGCCAAACATTGTAAAGCAATAATGCTCATTGGTCTTGGATAATCTGATGCATACTTGCATCATGTCAATCTTACAAAGACCTCAAAACAAATATGGGATGATCTCAATACATTATTCAACTCTGAAGCTTCTAGTGCCAAGATGTCAATCAAGCAAAAACACTTTGGCCTAAAGATGAATGAAGGCGAAGTATTGTTAAACAAATTAGCACATTTCAATCTCTTATCAAGCAACTCGTTGGATTAATTCTAAGATTGATAATGATGATGCTAAATCAATTTTGTTGATTACCATGCCTTTATGTTTCGATAATGTATTTATCCAAACTGGGAAATTGTGATTTCTTCTTTAATAGATGAAGAAAATAGAGTGAAGCAAAAGTAGTCGATGATTGAAGAAAATGCTTTGCTTATCAAGAAGAAGTCTAACATTTCCACAGGGAAGAATAAAGTTTTTAAATGCTACTATTGTCAAAAATTTGGACATTTTTAGATGAATTGCATTCAACATCCAAAAATCTCATTGGTGGAAAATTGAAGATAGATAAAGCTTTGGCTGCCATTGAGAGCGAGACAGAAGATTGTGGTTTTGTAGTACATAATGGAGACTCTTCCCATCATGACAATGAAGAGGAATATCTAGAGGCATAGGAAGTTGAAGGAATTTCCCGATCTTGAGCTAGCTTCACTCCAAGATGGTAGATTGTTTGATAAACACCACCACATTTCTGTCTCTTCTTGGTGCAAGGAGGGTCTTGGTAGTATGTGTGGATAGTGTAACCTTTGAAATTAGTGTGGTTAGTGTATCTACATTTACTTGATTGTGGATGGTGTAATCATTTAAATAGGTATATGATTAGTGTATTTACATTGATTGTGTTATTGCCTTACATTGGAGAAGGGATTTGGTTCCCAAAGCATTGGAGGAAGGATTTTGACATTCGTAGAGGAGAGTGGACTCTTGGAGGAGGGTTGTTCTCTCATTGTGCAAGCATTGGAGAAGGGATTTTGACATGCTTGAAGGAGGGTGGACTCTTAGAAGAGAAGTGCTCCCTTGTCGTGCATAGAGGTTGGGATTTGTTCTCTCATTTGGTACAGAGGATTTGTAGAGTTTGATAGTCATGACATTGACTGATGCAATCAGTTTGTCGTCTTGGGAGATTTGGTGGAGATTCTTTATTAAATTTCCAGATGGGTTGCATTGTTTAGTTCATGTAGTAAATATGGTACATCTATAGGTTAGATAAGTAAATAATACAAACATGTTAGTATGTTAATGTTAATTTATAAAAAAATAATCATGTTAGCTTTTGTTAGTAATTAATAATGTTGTTAGTATTATATTGTTGGGTGTGGTAGTTGTGTACTGGAATTTCCAGGTAGTTGTAGATAGAATAAAGCCAATGCAAGCATTGTAAACTCTATCTTGAGTGAGCATCAATATAGTATTTCATATTATTCAGAATTATTTGACCTTGCAACAATTGTGTAATAATCTGTCTGTATTTCTCAATAGATCGGATGGTCAGCAATAGCATTTCGCAGCTTTTGAGTCTCTAGAAAATGGGAGAACACCATCAAGTTGATTTAGCTTTTAATTTGACAGTTACTATTGTTGGTATGAAGTTATGAGCCTTTGAATCTTTGGAGTCCCTTATGAATTAGAAAGCACCAGTCATTAGATTAATTTTAGATCGATGGTTGCGATTAGATTTTGAGCCCATCTCTTGCAAAAATATCAATTTTATGAAGCTTCCTCTTCTGTCTTAAAAAACAATTTTCAGGCACTGCCTCTCGACCCTTTACCCTGTAATAGGCAGCTGAAATATTGTTTCCATGAGTTCAAGTGAATTGAAATCATTTTCATGTGAAGCACTAAATATATCTAGGTGAATATTGCACCCTGCTATTACCCTGAAAAATTGTTCTGGCTTTTATCTTCCATTAATGCAGGAACTTCTCAACTTATCATTAACCATTGTAAAATGTTCCCAAATCTCTGCATAAGACTCAGAAGCAGGTTTTACCTTTGATTGACCACATCTCCGACCCTTAATGGTATCATAATTTTCTGTCAAAGGTGGTCTGCAAAATGATTCACTGCAAGAGGCCAAAATTTCAAAGCATCATTGCAAAATTTACCACAAATTTTATACTTAGGATTTTTGGAGGACTATGGTCTATGAATGAAAATGAGCACACATGACATATAATAATTAAATTTTTTGGCGGATATTGTTCTAAGGAACAATATTTTTGTTGTCACCCCAAAGTACAACTACTCAATTATGGCTTGATAGTGATACCTATCACAACTCTATTGTCCTGGAGTCTCTCTCTCATCTATACGCAGGAATGAAAGAATGGTTCAACTAGGACAGAGGGATTAAATGTCAGTTTGCAGATGGTTCATTACTGCACCTCTAGCTTGAGTTTATTGCTACGCATGCAAATTAATTTTTAAATATTAACTCCTGCATATACTTGCCCTTGTCCATACAATTATTATACCAAATAGAAAGTACAAGCAGATTATCATCTACCTACAAGGTAAATATACAATGAATATAATAACATTTGCATGTTGAGCAGAAGGTAGAATACTAAATGTATGGTAGGTGCATTGTAAGGCGGATGTTTTAGAATATAGGTGGGTTAGAACTGTCCATAACATTGAGACTCAAATTTGGTGAACACTAGGCAAGCTGTTCTTTGACTTGGACTCAGTCTTGGAAAAAAATTTGGCAATATAAAATTATAATATATAAAAATTGATTTAATGTTCTTTTGAAAACTTTGAATTGAAGGCATGAGTGAGTCTTGGGATATTGGCAAACCTGGGTCAGACTCAGGTCCATGAGTTCTTGCTGAGGCTTATGGAGTCACAACTCACTAGAAATACATAAGGTGGCTTCCTAACCCTCCAAGGCCAGTTCTTGGTGAGAATTACTCAGTCTCAACATACTAGAAATACATAAGGTGGCTTCATAACCCTCAAAGGCAATCATTCATAAGTAAGTGTTAAGGAGGACAGCATAGCCTCCCGAGTTAAAAAGTTTTCATTGCAAAAACATGTGTAAAAATAGGTGATGAGCTTTTTATAAGTTTGTTCAGTATGCTTGCATAAAATTAGGATCGATCCAACCAAGATTGATATTGATAGGCATTGAGTAAGTTAAATGATGTATTTTGTTGATGTTATTACACACTTCTCAAGGATGCCATAATTTTGCAAATAATGGTATCACAAGTAAATCCTTACATACATCAGCACCCTCCCTTACACTAACTTTGTGGTAGAAGATGGCATTTCATTGAAATATGCCATCACATGCTAGCATACCCTGTAACACTTGACTTGGGGAGCAAGATTAAAGGTGTCACTATATAAATTCCCTCTTCGAAATTATGCCAAGTTAAAACCAAACACCCATCATGCATTTCTCCTTGGGCCTTGGGAATTTTGCACCAGGGAAATAGGATTATAATAATAAATAACGAGGGTCAATGTCACAAAAGGGGCTGCTTAAGTGATATTATAAAATGAGATTATAATAAAGAGCGCCTCAAGTAAAATTAAAATATAAAATAAAAAGTTCTCTTATAGTTAAAAGTTAATTTTAAACAGTTCCTCTCAAATGTCATGCAAGGGTCATGAAGGAAATTTGAAGAATTATGTCTTTTGGAGGAAAACTTTATTTAAGTGAGGCTAAGCAAGGAGGAGGAGGCATATTGATCAACCATTCTATTTTCTGATTTCTACTCTTTGTTGGAGCATTGGACTTCAGTTCAATTAATTGAGAACGAAAACCCTCTAGGTCTGGAATTGGATGATGAAAAACCCACAATTCCTTGGAGCAATTTCATACATGAATCACTATTGGGCTGAACCGTTGAAATTTCAGATTGATACCAAGATTACATTTGTGCTGAAGGGGCGCTGCATCATTTTCATTGTTGGCTGTGGAAATCTCTGCTGTTTTAGGGCTATTTTAGGGTGAAAATCAGCCTGTGATTCTCTGAACAGAGCCACACTAATTTAAGGGAAAATCACTGCATATTTGTAGGGTTTGAAACTTTGAACTGCCCAATCTGGCTGTTGAGAGTTTGGAGAAGGGTGCCATCATTCTTAAACTCATCTGCTTCATTCCTTCAGAAAATCGCAGCAACCGTGCTGAAGTTTGGGCTGCTGTACTTCTGTTAGGATTAGCTAAAGATTATTTCTGATTTCAGCAGTCTTCATTCATCATTTGAGCAGCCAATTACATGTATTAGATTGCTGTTTGTGGTATGCAATAAATATATAATTCTGGACTATTATTTCAGATTTGCAAACATACTGTATTTAATTCGGCAATAACTAGTAAGGATTTCATATTGGTAATACATTATAACCTTCCTGTGCAAACTCATTAGATAGGAGTTGATATACATATCATTCATATCCCAATAAATAAAGAAAAAATTTAGTGGGGAATATTACACACTACATATCTTCATGTACTAGCATCCCATTCAACTATGCATAATTAGTTGCTAAAGTCATAGTTACAAACTCACCGAGAGATAAAATCACAGCTAAGATACTTGCCCATTTATTCATGAGATAAAATCACAGCTTGAGGAAGATACGGTGCAAAATCAAACTTGGGCACATCTATCAAGCAGCATATAAATGGGAATCCACATAGGTAAATACTTTTGACTTGTGGGGTGGCAAAGGACTAGCCATCAATATGGGCTATCCTTTTCGTCTCTAAGACAGATTTACTCCAAATGTCTTTCAACAGGCAGAAGCAAATGTCATTGGAGGGCTTGGGCCAAGTCCTATCTAAAGTTGATGTTTTCACACTCCTGTAGGAAAGGGTTTCCAATGGAAAGGCCACACATTTTGCTGGTCCACAAACTTCACCATTGCAACTTTGATTTATGTGAGATATTAAATAGAGTCTAATTATATGTCATCATAATCTTCATGATGCTAAAAACTAGGGATGTAAAAGTGACAGGGGACATTAACTGAGTAGGCTGCTGACCAAATGGCATAGTGGATTGACCAAAAACATGGCAATCTGTGAGCACCTGATATTCCCTGCCATATCTTATGAAGAGCCTCTCTCACTAAACTCTACTATTCATAGTACATACTAGGTTTGAGGCACATGGAGATTGACAGGGTTATGATATTATGTTGAGTACCAACCCAAGGAGATAACATCCACACAAATTATTACATGCTGAGTGCACGTTTAAACATGAGATTAAAATTACATAAGATTCTGTTAAGTCAAACTATACGGAGCAGACTTTGAGAAAGTGATTGTTAACAAAATAGAACAGTTTTTTTAATATTTGATGCTCATATATAATATATGTGGGGTGTATTTGTAGGTACACAATGTTACAAACTTGAGGAACTATTGATCAACTCTGGAGAGTCTTATGGTAAAATCTCTCGTCTAAATCAGGCCCAGTTGTACCTACAAGATATACCTTAAGGATTTGGTTATCTCTAACAGTAAAGTGACTGCTTTTTAGTCTAAAAAATCCTATTTTGAGCACTACAATTTGAGAAGCATTAAAGACATTAAAAATTGCATAAAAATCTGTCTTGCTAGATCAAGATTTGATTTCTATATGCATATCATCTTTTTGGGAGCTAAGCAACAGTAATAGCTGCTGGGTACGGACTTTGGTTCTTCTGCATAAGGATCCACTAAGCCTTGATAAACCACTAATTCCATACAATAGATCGATTCATCTTGAGAATAAAGTGAATGTATCCTCGATTTACTATAGACTAGTATGCACCATAATTCATAATCCAACATTTTACCTGATTTTTCCACACTCAGTAAGGGCCAAATACTGTCTAGTTAGGCCAATTATTGCTTTCCATATCTATTCTTTTCCTTCACTGTTTTCTTTCCTCTATATTGCAATTGTGAAACATAAATTGGTTCCTTTCTTTAGTGTGTTTATGGCTTAGAGTAAATATACTAAAATGCTTTTCTATTGTGTAGGTCTTCAAAGTTATGTCCATGCTCCTTTCCATGCGCTATGCATTGCTAGAGGCACAATGCTTCTTGAAGATGCTCATATTAAGCCCATGATTTAACGCAGTAAATAATTAATCACATTGAAGCAAGTTGACATGTTGAGTCTTCTTGCAATGATTTATCTTGAAGGATGCTTGGAGTAATTTCTCAATATAAAGACATACATTTCTTGAGCCTTTGATTGTTTGATGAGTTGTATAGCAAGAAATTCAAGATGCATATGACAAAGTTGTGTTTCAAGGGTGTTGGCTTTGTATCTCATGCTGGAAGAAAGAACATTCATGGAAATTCCAAATGCTTTTATTTTGTTACAGTTAATCTACATTGGATACCCGTATTGCACACATTGGACCTCCAAGATGTTTGTATTAATTCAATACTACAATAGCTTGGGAAACTAGAGAACATATCAAGTTGAGACATGTTTTAGCCATCTCCTTTGGGGCCCTGGCCCCTAACCATTTGTGCCTCCCTGCTCCCCCAAAATACACATACTTGTATATTCTTTGTTTAACTGTCATTAGGTTGTTTTGATGGATTATGTAGCAAGAATTTCACTGTCTTGCATGATCAAGTCTGTTTTGTGGTTTTTGGACATTTCATCACACAGTGGAAGAAAGCATTTATGAAACTTCAAGATGTGTTCTTTTGTACTTTTGTTTTTGTATATGAAGGATGGTGGCTTTGGTACCATTCATTTGTCTTTTATCGCTTCTGCTGATGCAGTTTTGTGTACCATGAGATTTACACGATTTTAATGTTGAGACCTCAAAGTTGAGCAAATGTTGATTTTTCCAGTGTCTTGATTCTCATAATATTGAAAGTTTTAAGATCTGGAGAGAATTTTCTCGAGGCACATTGGTCTCCTTTTTTTTTTTTTCTATTTTCTTGAAAGAAAATTTGAATTTATGTTTCAAAATAAACATGATAGGAATACCCTGTCTGCTAGCCGCAGGAATGAAGTCACAAACATGTTTTATTATGTGGCTGGTCAGAAGTTGCAAGGTAACACAATAAAATCATCATGTTGTTTTTAAACTTTCTCTGACTGGAAGTTGTTCCATTGACTCCAAAATTTTATCTTGTTCTCCTTAGAGAACATACAACATCTTTTCCAATGTCCAAATGCTGTACCCCTTTTATGGATGGGAACAACCTAAATCCAATTTGACATTTTTAGCCTTGTTAATCATCCAACCTGGCTGTATCTCATCAACATCTGAGATTGAGTTTGACCTATATAATATTGATAGGAACTTTCGTCTAACACCATCACAAACTATTTGAGCTTGCTACATAAGAGGCTGCTTTTTCCTAGTTCAACTTGATCAGAAACCATGTGTAATGTGATCTTTGCGAGTGATAGCCAAGCAGGACGACAGAAGACTGGCTCAAGTTAGGCATTTGATTTGTTGGGTGCATGGTCTTCCTGTTGTCTTTTCATGATTAGATCATATGACAAATCCTCGTTAAACTGTAGCATGCATTTGTAAAAAAGCACTTTCAGATACTGCTTTCCATTCTTGATAATTACTAGGTTTTGCCAGAAATGCACTCTTTAATGAAAATCCTTTATGCAGTTATGAGGCATATTTATAGTGATTAATCTTTAGGCATCAATAGGAGAAGTAGAGGGAGATCCAAATTGACCTAAATGAGGCCTACATCCAAGTTCTTTAATAAAGGAGCTAACGTAAAGTGCTAGCAATGGATGAGTGACTGCTGGTTATATTAAGCCCAGTTATGTCTGGTATTTCTCTAGACCTCAACAGAGAAGATGTTGTGTGGTATACAACTATTACATGATAATAAATGAAATAATGCTTATTCAAAGGAATTTAAGTCAAGTCCCTTTTCTTTAGATCTAATGGTGCCTATGGAAGTCTAATTCACCCCTAAGAATTGAAGTAGTCTGTAATAGCTATTAACAGAGCATGCCTTCTAGACCTAGTGATGGCAAAGAAAGCAATGAAAGCAATATAATGTTTCTTCACCTATAATTTTTATATAATATATATGTGCATTGATAACTAAAGCAAAGTAATTTTGTTAATTTGTATGTTCACTCATAGGTGAATTCTTAATTCAACTTTAATGTTATGATATATGGTTCTAATGTATATGATGAATGATTGAAATTTCCTACACTTAAAATTTTTTCCTTATTTTTTAAAATTGCCATCTCTTGCCCCTTAGAAAAAGGCCTCTTGTCCTCACTGTCCCTGACTTGTAAACTCCATGGAACATAGATAAGTATAGAAATATGTTTCTAGTGGTTATGCAACATTTTCTAGTTGTTGCTTAAGGGCTTCTCGTAGTTGTGTATTGATTTCTAATAGTGGCACACCAGCTCTCAGTTGCTACACAAGGTTTTTCATTGTTCAAGAACTAGTTGAGTGGTGCAAGATCTTTTTTGTTGCAATGTAACAATTTTTAAATAGTTGCACATGAGGTTTTCATGAAGATTTTTTGTCAAAAACTTAGCACATGCATGATGATGGTCCGAAGTCCTCGTGCCACTTCAGTCAAAACATCAGATGGATTTTAGAGGTTTTATCTAGGATGATGTGACAAAGAGTTATCTAGAATCAAATATAACAGGAGTTTCAAAACAGACAATCTTGTTTAAATGCTCTAGGCAGGAAGCCGAATTTTTTTGGAAGGTGAATGGTTAGAGTTCAATGATTGGGGATCATCACCTAATCCTTCATGATTGCATTTACGACCAAAAATATAAAGAAAAACCTTTGCGAGAACAAAAAGGGACAAGTGCAAAAACACAATAGGCCGTTTTGGGTGAAAATGTGAGATTTGGCAAGAGAGAGAATAAATGGTAAGGGTAGGTGTATGGATATTAAAGATAGGCTGTTTGAACTAGGGAGGACATGGGGCAAAATGTGAGAGAATGGGAAGAACATAGATCCAAGAGGAGGAAAATGATGTAGTTTTATGCAAGAAGAGCACACTTGAGCATGCAAGCTAAGAATCAGAGACATATCCCATTTGTTACTTGTTTTAGCATTTTTATAAGCCTCTGAATGCAGATCTTAATAATTTAAATGCAATAGAAATTGTCTTTATTTTCATTGACAAGGAAATTTTGTTTAATGAATTTGTAGGTTGCTAATTTAGTGAGGTGTTTTATTGACCCGCACCTAGATTGCATTGGTGGAAAATTTACAAGGTGAGTCAGCCATAAACATGCTCAAGAGTTTGATTGCCTCAGGTGATGTCTAGTCTTGTGTAGACCATATCATACATGAGGCTCCCAACCACACTAGCATAAGGTACATGACTTGTGTTCTCCATTTGACTAGGTGTGGAAGGGAAAACCTCAACTAAAAGCTTTGCTCCAATAGGATTATGAACACTCATTGGTTTTCACTCCTTTATGCTGAAATGTTGCAAAAAGAGTGTCAACATATTTGTTTCAACTTTACCAATTTTTTAGGTTAGTTCTATCTCTTCTAATTTTCATTTGTAAGATAAACTTAGGGGTTCTCAATTCTTTTATATCAAATAGCAATGGAATTTAAGATTTCAAATCTCTAATCATATCCCTATTTTTTTACCAATCAACATGTCACCCATATTCAAAGTGATAACGATTAATTGATCAACATCTTATAGTAAATATAGTGATCTAATTTGGATCTCACCAATCCCAACCTCAAAACATACAAATAAAAATTTTGGTATTATATTCTAGGTGATTATTTGAGACTAGAAAAATGTTGCTTTAACTTGCAAACCAATTTCTCCTTACTCTTTATTGCGTATTTTTCTAGTTGTATCATATAGATTTATTCATCTAGGACTTAATGCAAGAAAGTTGTATTCATGTCTATTTGCTCAACCTCAAAGTCAAATCCAATAATGCTAGACAAAAGATATATAATGGATGTAAACTTACCAAAAATCTCACCAAATCCTATTCCCTTAATTTATGATTTTCCCTTAGCAACCAACCTTTGTACTTCTCTATCTTGCCTTCAAAATTGATCTTTTTCTTGGAAGCCCATTTGCAATTAACAGGTTTCCTCCTCTTAGGAAACTAAACCAAGCTCCATGTGTTCTTCAATGTTGCCATTTGATCCATGGCCAACCTCTAGGGCTCACTGTCATTCATTTTGGTTTCCTCCTCTGTAGTTTTGGGCTTATTAAAGTTAGCAAAAAAAAAAAAAACAAAATACATTTAAAATTAGGTGTGCTATATCTCTTTGGTTACCTACTTTATTGAGTACACCTCCTCAAAAGATGAAGATGGAGGTTGTATAGTCTAAAGCTTTCAAAGCTCTTTGTATCATTCTCTTTCTTTGGTCCAACTTGAACCTTTAGTTCACCCTCTAAACCTTCTCAACTTTTGGTTGTAGTTGCACAACTGATTTTGCATTCTCTTTTGGTTGTTCAATGATAGGAAAGTACACAATCTTTGTAAAGATCACATAGTGATTATATACCATCTTTTTTGTCATAGGATTCCAAAGTTTGTATCCCTTTACCACATCACTATAAACAATGAAAATACATTTGGCCACTATGAAATCTAATTCCAACCTCTTCTTCTTAGGTACATGCCCATATACCTTGTAACCAAAAACTTTGATTTGTTGAAATGAGTGCTTCTTTCCCATCCATACCTCATATGAGTTTTTCTCAACAAGAGTTGATATAGAAAAATTGTTAATTAGATAGAAAATTTTACTAATCACTTCTACATATAATTTTTAATTTCAACCAACTCCTTTGAGCATATTCTAGATCCAATCCATTAGCATTTTGCTCATCCTCTCTGCAACTCCATTATGCTAAGTGGTGTATGGATTTTTTTATTTGTCTCATAATATCATTGTCCTTCCAACATCTATCAAACTTTGTTGAGCAATATTGCCCACCATTTTTTGTTTTCAACACCATGATCTTCTTTCCATATAGTTCTCCACAAGAGCCTTACAACTCTTTGAATTGAATGAAGAACTTGGATTTATTCTCGAGAAAATAGACTTGTCTTTCTAAAGAAATAATCAATTAAAGGACATAATGCAAGGATTTTGCAATTGAGGATACACCAACTAGACCAAAAACATCACTATGAATCAAATCCAAAATCCCTATAAATATAGAAAATTTTGAATAAAATTGAACACAAATTTGTTTTCCATATATACAATATTCATAAAAGTCAATCTAAAGAATAATCAACTATACCCTTAACAAGATTTATTTTTCAAGGCTCTAAGGCCTTTCTTATTAATATGGCCCATGCACTCATGCCACAATGAAGTCTTCTTAGTTTGTAATTTATGACTCTGAGGTAAGAGCATACTTAGGAATGCAAGGTGCATGTACACCTGCTCATAAATTAGATATTACATGTCTCTTTGTTATATGTTTTGATGATACGAGTGTAGACGTTGTAGATTTCTTTATTGTAGGTTCAACCAAAATAGTACATTGAATGTAGGTGTTAGCATTAAGGGGTGAAAACATTCCAACTTGAAATCCCTTTGCAATAATCATACTCCATGAATTATCTTACATCTTTCCTTGTCGAATAATACTTATACACCCATATCATTCATCTTACTAAGAAATAATAGGTTACACACTAAACCAAGAATGTGCAAAACCCTTGAGAGGCGATTTTCCCATCACTAAATTTGTCCTTAACTCTACCATGCTAAAAAACATAGAGGAAAGTATTGACATGAAGATAAACTTTTCTACTATCAATGCTTTCATTATTAGAAAGCAACTCTTTATGAGGAATATTGTGAAAAAAAGGCTCTAGAGTTGATTATCCATCCATGTGTACTAGGGGTTGTAAGAAACACATATCTAGTTTATTTTTAAGTTCTCAAATCCAAATCATCATCTAATCCATTCTTGTCCTTCTACTTCTGCTTGTGCTTCTTTATGTGGCATGCATTGCCACACTTTTAACACTTAACCTAGGCTTTATTGGGAGATTTAAATCTCCCATTAGATTTGGATATTGGCCTTCTTGTTCATTCCCTTGTTTTTCTCCTTTGACTTACCACGAACAACCAATGGATCATTGATGGAATTTGGTTTTTTTTGCCTCAACTCCTTTGAGAGTGAAGACACTTTTTAAGCATCAACTTAGTACTAGTGATTCCCACCAAGTTATACCATATGGAAAATAATACAACAAAGTAATATATTGATCCTCAATATTCATTTGCATGCCTATATATTATAGTCTACAATTAGCTCATAATGATACTAGATGTACTCAAATGCTCTAAAATGAAGTACTCATCACTCATCCTCAAAGAATAAATATTCATGTATAGAAAAAGTTTATTTTTCAAGCATTTAGCCTAGTATAGGTTTCTTAACTTCTTCTAGAGGTGCTTCATGATGGGTTCTTGTAATGCATTTAAGAACATTTAATTCACCAATGCTTCTAGCTTTTTGATTAAATGCTACCTATTCTTCATCCAATATAAATGTAGGTTTATTTTCAAAAATTGCAACCTACATATCTTGTTCTATGAGTAGATACTCCATTTTAAGATTCCATAGATTAGAATTTGTGTTCTTAAATCTATCCATCTCTAACCATAATGTTCTCATCATATTTCACATGAAATAAGATCTCTCCTATATATAATTCACATTGAAACCAATATTAATAGTAGAAACCATTTTTCCTAATCAAGGATCTCATGAGTTAGGCAAACTTTATAAATCAAATGAAAGGAAGCTAGATAAAACTATACAACTTCCTACTTAATGTTTAGAGAAGTGTGATGACAAACAATCTTAGATTCTAGAATTTCATAAAGACAAATTAAACATATAGTAACATGCAACACAAAAAAATTATCATACAATATACCTTGGGAAAACCCTTTTGAAAAAAACCTAGTATCAAATGAGCACTCAATATATTATCAATAATCACAATGCTATGGTTACAATAAATATTTGGATATCCACTCCTTTGCTTAAGTACCATGTAGAGATATTTTAGTAATATAACTTTATTGCAAATGCAAATGCTTTGAATTTCCGTCCTATTACCCAAATTCTTTGTCTAAGCCTCCTAAATTTTTAATCTTGTAAAAATTAATCAATTGCGAATTTTATGAAAAAGAAGTCCTAATTTGTAATTTTTTTGGTCTTTTTCTCTCGTTGGCATTTCCAAGTCTTACCAAACCTTTTCACAAAGTTCTAAAGTTCACAAACTTGTGACAAGTTCTTGTTTTTGGTAACTTTATGAATTTGTGAACCTTGCAAAAGCTTGAAAGGTTCTTGTTATCAGAATTTTTTTATGAATTTTCAAACCTTTGTTTGCTAATCTCTTTGTTATACAAAGGTTCTTAAGTTTGTAAGTTTCTCGAAATACCAACAAGATTGATTCAAAAGTTTTCTAGTTCTTTAATTTGGCTAGCTTGCAAGTTTGCAAACTTTCTAAAAGCTTGACATAAAGTTTGGAAAAGTTAGTTCATATTTCAGGGTTTTATTTATTGGCTAGTTCATAGAAAACCCAAAAAGTTTAAAAAGTTCCTAAGTTCTCAAAAAGTGTGACAAGTGCTTGTTTTGTCGGTTTTCGATGAGTTCCTAAACTTTCTAAAACTCACCAAAAGTTAGAATATGCTTCAAAATATTGATTCAATGTATAAATTGGGGATTTGCAAGCTCATTTGTTATTGTCTTCTTATTCAAACACAAAGAGCCATTGTTGCAACCTATTGCTCATCTTTGGTTTTATTGCCATTAATTTTACATTCATGATGAGAGGTAGGCCTATGTTTTAAGGAGCATTTGGGGTTGTTTGAAGTGTTGAATTTCCTTTTTTGAAGGTTTATATTTTTTTTATGTTACATTCTTAAATCCTTCAATTTCCTGCATACCTATTAATGAACTACAATCACCAACACCATTGTCCATGCATAAGCAACATCCTTTCCATTTATGTGTATAAGTGCTTCCTTGAAACCCTAGCTCATTGCCTTTGGTTAATTTCACAACCTCCCAAAAAAAATAAAAAATACTAGGGTTAAAAACATCCCCACTATCATTTTCAATTTTGTAGTTGAGGTTGGGGATAGCCAGCTTGGGCATTTTTTCATGAATAATTTTTGAGAGAGAATGTTCGACAACCCTAGGCAACCCATGGAAGAAACAATTTGTAAGTCATTTGGCTCATGCCAATGGATTTCTAGTAGCTATTCAATGTGTAAATTTGGTTTTAGCATGTGTCAAGCCTTACAAACTAGACACTAGGGAAATTAGAGTTATTGATGATATAATGATTTCCAAATTAAATAGCGCAAACATTAGTCTTTTTCTCAGATTGTCTCTAATAGATGCCTTTGTTGATGTGAATGTTCAAATGGGTGACCATTATTTATAAGAGAAGAGAGATGTTTGTTTAAACAATATTGCTAAAAATTGGTTGAAGGTACCCAAAAAGGAAAAATATAGATTCCCAAAGGCTTATGTTGGTGGCATTTTGTGGAGGGGGCATCTAACATAATCAATCTATTAAATAGGGTTGTTAGGAATAAAGACACTGGTGTTTTTAAATATTGGATTTTTTGATTTGTTCTCACAATTGGTTATGGGTCACAATATGTTGATTGGTAACAAATAATAAGTGATCATTTGAATGATCAATTGATCAATTTTTTGATTTTTTTTCTTCTATATGTCCTTGTATCTATTCTATTCTATTGTAAGTATGAAGGAGTGGTGTGGTCTATAGGAAAAAGAAGTATATGATAACACAATGAAAATCTATGACTGCTATCTTTAGCATCAACAAGACACTGAAAAGAAGGATTTTAGGAGAGTTATTGATATTAGGGATAAAACAGATTTTGAAGGGATCCGCAACCCTTTACAACTAGAAAAGCCAGACTGCCAAAAAGGACAGCCTGCAGCCACAAAAAAGCCAGCTCCCAAGCCAAGAACATCATGTTTTACATTTTGACTTACTCTTGTGGGAACGAAGCGTCATTTCAAGAGAAGGCCTGGATGCTTTTGATTTTTTACTCATAACTATAATCCAGCCTTCTTCCACTTGTGCTGCCTTAGCTTGCCAAGCCAGCACATCACTATCCTGGGTTTGTTCGTTTGTAGCCCTGGGGGAAACAACATTGTTCATATGTGCAGGCAGGGTCTTATCCGAAGAGCTGCCCGAAATAGGAATCAAAGCCCCTCCACCAGAGAAGGCAGGAGGAGACCCAGACCTAACTTGAGAGGAAGAAGTGACAATCGCCTCTGAGAAACTCTTTTTTTGATCATATTTCTTCTCAACCGTATAATGATGTTGAGAAGCACCATTCCACCAGTTTGCCTTTTTTATTTTTTTCTCAAATCCGCAATGGGCAGCAACATGTCCTGTTTTAAAGCATCTTCTACAACGAAAAGGTAATCCCTCATAATCCATAGATTGAACCCAAATCCCCTTGGAGGACTCTAACGAAACCTCAGTAGGCAATCCAATTGAAACATCAATTTCCACAAGTATTCGGGCAAAGGTGGAATGAAAGATATCAGAAGAAGCAGCATCAACATACAAAAAATCCCCAAGAGCTTCCCCAACCGATTCCAGAAGAGAATCATTCCAGAGGTGGAGGGGAAGATTGGGCAAGCGAACCCAGATAGGGATTTTACTAAAGGTTTCAGAAGCTGGATTAAAATTTGGGTGCCAGGGTTTGATCATCAGCAGATATTGATCCCCCCAGCTAAAAAAATGATCACATAAAATTGTTTTTCTATCCTGGCTATTGTCAAATTTAACAACAAAGAATCCCTTGGCCAAAGGGAAGATATGGATTTTACCAGACAAAAGAGGTTCCCACTCCTTGGAAATCCAAGAGTGCAGTTGAGGAAGGCTTGGCCAGAAGCCCCGAAATCTACAGATGATCCCACGCTCAGAAAGCTCTGCTTCTTCATCATTTATTTCTTCTATTACTTCGTCCCTTAGCTTCACAGAAATGGCATTTCTCACAGGGATAAAACTCCGCCCCTGCTTGAAGTTCAGTTTGGCCCCCATGGCCAAGCCAAAACGCCCAGGGATCCCAGCGCTCGCTCCAGTCGTTCTGGCCACCGTCGCAGCACCATCGCCCATATTCACCATTCTGGCCGCGTCCAACCTGACCCGCGCCCAGCCATAGCATCTCCATTAGTTTTTGAAGCAGGGGCCACCCCGGGAGACACCAAAACAGGAGCCACCACAGGCAAGCATCCCTGCAATTTAGGATAGTTATTGATGCTTTCAACATGTTAATTATGAGAGACCTTGAAGGAAATATTGGACTAAGAATGATATTTTAAGCTTTTCAATTATACTTCCACTTCCTTGTACTCCCACTTCACTGCCTTCTCCACCACCAGTGTACACTAGTACTGATTTAGTCCCAATAACTATTTTCCTTCCTTTAAATTAAAAATCCCAAACAATATCATTTCCTTCTCTTTTGCTCAAAGAGGTTGGAATGAAGAAAATGAAGCATGCCCAAGTAGCCAATACTAAAGGATACTCTTCAACCAAAGAAGCTTCACACAACTTCTAGATTGATAGTAGATTCTTTTAGAAATCAATTTGTGGAGATTGCAAAACCTATAGTGGAGAAAAAAGAGGGTGTTATAGAAACTAATTTTGATTTCACTAGATTTGGGTTGGGTTCATCTACTCATGAGGGGGATATTCATAATACCAAAGTATTAGTTGTAAAAAGTATTGAAAAAGTGGAGAAAGAAAAATAAGCTAATGAAAAGCTAGTGGACTAGGTAAAGGTTTTAACTTCCTATATCAAATCCATCATTGATATTTCTACACTACCATTGAGCGCTCTACCATTAACTTCATCTAATGTGCCTGTAGATGGAATAAGCTCAAAGATCATCGAGAAGATTGGTAAGTATTAATTTTATGGAGAATAACAAAAATCTGGCAAAAAAAATTACCCTTAATGATTTAATATATATTGAGGAATTTATAAAGTTCTATGAGCATATTCAAAATAAAAAGAAAGAAATTGATATGAGTGTCAAGCTACAAGAAAGGAGAATGCTCTCTATACTTTTCTATTGCAAAAACTCTAGAAGATGATGAACATAGACACAAATATTTTGATTAATGAGGAAGTTCTCAATAAATTTGAAGAAATGATCCTCCAAAATGGTTGAAAAGTATTGAATAAAAAGTAATGGGTTTAAAGAATTTTGTCTCTAAGTTTAAAAGATTGATCAATGCGTGTAATTCCAATTTGGTTGACATCATAATTAATTGCCTATCTTATAAACACATATTTTGAAAAAATATGAAATTAACTTGTTATATATTGTTGTTGTAAAGAAAAAAATTAAAGACAATTTCAAGAACTACAAGGTCAAATTCGCTATTAAAAAGATCAAATTCTTAGGTGGAGATAAAGCTAGTATTTCAAGCTAGGATAAAAATAAAGACATAACAATATAATATTTTTTTCACTTTATCTTTACTTATTTACTGTAATAAGTTAAAAAATGAACTTTATTCAAAAAGAAAAAAATAAAATGAATAAAGTGTATTTTTTATTTCCAAAATTATATAAACAAGTTGAGTGTAAGGAAGGTCTCTTCTTCTTTGTCATCAACTTCTAGTTTGCTTTTTCTTCTAGAAACCTATCTCTCTTCTTTTTTGAGAAATATTTTTTTGCAAGCATTTTATAGAAACTTATGGTGAAGAATTTTCACTCATCATTTTTGGAGTGATAAGAATTAAATTGTCCTTTGGGTCATTGGTTCTCATATGCTTTGTATTTTTCTTATGTAGATACATTTGTAGGGTTTCTTTATGATTTTGTGGATTTTATTTCATTCTTTTGTGTGTTGAAATTTTATTAGTTTAGAGTGGATCTTGTGGTTGTTTACTTTAGGATATTCTCTTTCTTATGTTAGAGAAATATTTGATATTTTTTAAATTTCTTAAGTTTTTAATAGTGTAATAGTTTGCATGGAACTTTGTGCTTATACTCCTACTTGTAATTTCAGGTTTTCCTTTCCTCAATAATTTTAGGTGCGTCTTTTCTATTTTTTGGTTAAAAATATACCCCTTAAAAACCCTCAAATTATATCTTACGAGGGGCTATCACTCTCAAATGTAGAGGAAGATTGTTAAACTAATAGTAATCTTTCTATCTGTTGTAAACATTGTCACTACCCATTAGGCGAGTCATGCTAAGTTATAGAAAAATATTGTGGTGAAAATTTTGTTTACCAACACATTTCAAGCATACAATGTAAAGAACAAGCCCAAATAAAAAACCATGAGCCGAAAAAATCATGGGAAAACACCCCTTTACATAATGGGCCAACAAACTAAAATAGAATGCAAATCCCAAGATATAACTCACCTAGGAAAAATGTGTGCACTATTTGGATTTATCTCTCTGCACCACTCTTATGCATCACAAGTTGGTCAAAAGTCATAATCCATTATGTAACTCCTTTTTGCATACTTAATTATGTCATAGAATCTCTTAAACATCTTATATAACATAGGTGGTCTTACAACACGTCATAATATAAATTACATCTGACCTAAAATGCCATCTCAAATTGGACACTTTTCCATATGAAAAAAATACAAAATAAATTTAATTAATACAAACATTCGAACTTACAAGATATGACACCCAAGAAAATCCCATATGACCCCATCTTAACATAATTGCTTAACAATATGAAGATTGTCAATCCCTAAATTGTATCTTTTGAATCTTTTTGAATAATGTTCGTTAATTTTATTTGACAATGGTTTAATCTCCCACACACTAACATTATGTCTAATTACGTGGGAATGTGGATTAAAGGAATGCTTAACAATTGAAATTCAACATGGCTTATTCTATGTTTATATTTGGTAGGACTAGTTTGTTGTGGCATGCTTTGGATTAGTGTTCCATAGATGCTTATCTTCATGGCTCATGAAATGGAACACACATGACTTAAATCCTCAACAAGGGATCCATACCACCATGGTAGGGTTTTGAAAAGTGCATGAATTCCATTTTTAATCATAAAGAATCATCAACCTTGGGTTTTGTGAAGGAAATGCTAGGGAAATAGGAATGGTTGGAGGGCCTCCCAGGTTGCAAACTTGCATCCAAGAATATTTTGTAACTAAATTGTCAATGGTGGCATCAGATGAGAAGCTACGGTTATGGTTACTTCAACTATTCTTGTTGACAAAATACAATGGTGATTTTATAATTCCAAGGAGAGAATAGAGCTTGGAAAAGGTTTCATTGGTCATTATCGTGGTAACTATGGTAGATAAATGTCTTTCAAGGAAGAGGATGTGATGGTATATTGTGAACTCCAAGAAGTAAGGGCCTTTTGTAGAGACTTGGGCCATGTTGTGGAAAATTTGTTGGTAACTCATAACAATAACATTCTTTCTAGTTCTATCCCCAAACCGCGACCTCGGGTTTTGGGAGTCAGTCCTATCCCCCCAGATTCTGGGGTTGTCTAGTCCCAATCTTCTTCCGACATGTTGTCTTTCAATTGTTTATGCTCTGGTACTATGAAGTTTGTGGCCTTTTGGTTTGGTCTATCGAGCCTTGTGGCTCTTGTTTGTAAGCTCTTTCTAGTTCATGTCCTATTTTGAACTAGCTCCTTTTTGGCCCTGAGGGCCCTCCGTGTAAAGGGTACAACACCCTGTAAATGTTGCTTACCTTATCAAAAACATTCTTTTCTAGTGTTATTTCTAGATGTGTAATATTTTTTTAAAAAATATGTTATTATTAAAGGGAGATTAATCAATTCATTCATGTGTTAATTAAATTAACAATTATAATATTTTTCATGAAAAAATAAGTATTGAAACATAAAATTGAATTTTTAATCTAATTAATATTATAAATTTTTTTACAAATGAAACTAAGTTAAGATAAAGATTATGCTTAAAAAAAAGAAATCACTAAGAATATAAATATGGGTGAAAAATATGAAAATTTGTTCAACAATTAATTGAAGCTTGTTTTTTGTACAAAGATTAGTTTTCGTAGAATTTGTTTATAAGATGTCTCTATGATAGTGGAAGAGACTATCCTTTGGTAGATCAATCCTCTAGGTAAGGAGAATAGAATAGGGTCCTATAACTACAAAAAATCTTGTAAAACAAATATAGTTTAGTTCAAGACATAATGCTAGTATGATCACATGTGAATAAAGGAATCAATTGAAAATGACATTAGAGGGTTAGAATATGAAATTACTAAATAAAATGTTGAACCAAAAGGAGTGAGTCTAGCCAATGATTTGAGTTTAGAATTTGGGAGAAAAGGGGGCTACATAGGAGCCAATCAAAGTGGTTAGATCCATTTTCTTTGTCTTTTGAATTCAATGAGCAACCAATAGATTTAGTGTGGGCACTTAGTTTATGTGACTATGATTTAGAAGAATATTTGTGTGTAGTAACAAATAAACTTAAAATATCTATTTATTATGCTAAATATGTGAAGGACAACAAAGAAACGGTAAATCCAAATTATGTCAATGTGAGAACAAAAAACACTATGGTGCATTTAAAATAGATTAGAGAGCACAACAAGATGTTTTAGAAGTTCGAACATGAAAAAACAGAGAATATCTTCAAATCAAGGACTCAAAAGGGAAAAGAAAGTCATTAAAATGACAAAGAAATGAAAAGGGGAAGAATAGTGAAGGTAAATCAAATAAATAAGAACTTCATCAAGCTTCTCTAAGATTGTAGAAGTGAAGGAATGGTGGAGTAGAGGGGTGAAACTTCACCTAATTGTAACAAACTAAAAAAAATGGAACCATAAAATTTCTTAAGCATTAACCAAGATAAACATATAAATGCTAACAAAACGGTATAGGTTAACATGCTAACAACTTTCATTAACTTCAATGATACAATATTACAATGACATGCAAGTTGTGTAAGTGATATCTAATAATATGCACAATGATATGCAAGTCATGCAAGAAATATCCAATAATAATATGCACAATATATAAAAAGTCTCACTTGAGTAGTATAATAAGGAAGTGCATCAATACGTAGATCTCAATTACATTGTAATAATATGAAAGTCTCACAAATACGTGTCTACTACTTAACAATAAAAATATCATCATTTCATAATCAAGATATATAAGGGTTCAAAACTATAGTTGTCATGCATGATAAGAGCATAATAGATCATGATACCAACCATACATATACAAGTGGTCTAAAAATAATGTACACCACAATAACATATAAAGAACTCTAAGCTCAATTTGTAAGCCAATCCTCCAAAATCCATTTCTCGTGCTATTGATAAGGAAATATTTGAACCCATTTTGAGGATGTCCCTTTCCTCCCCATCCATTACTCAAGGTGAAGAAGCACCATCCATAATCCAAAGGTTTTGTTTAATATAATATTATTTTTTATCTTTCTTATTTCATTCCTTTAGTAACATACACCATACACATGAAACCATAGATCCAAAACATTCAAAATAAATGGAATAGATTTCACAATACATATTCTCAATAACATTACACATGACAAATAATCATTTCAAGATAATCAATGTTTCAAAATACAATCTTTCTAATATCTATTACAAAGAATGCAAGGTCATGAACAACCTAAAATATGACTATCAATAAAAACATTATATTTCTCTTGTTTATATATATATTTTTATGTTCAATTTATTTTTTCTTGCAAGTTCAATTTAAAAGTGGCATCAAAGATCCTTTAAGGATCCATTTTGGAAGCAAATTTACCAATTTACATCCATCTATATTTTTCCATTCTATGCTCTCACCTTTCCCTAGAGATATTTTTATGATTAGAAAGTGGTTACAACCACAATCACATTAAATTCATTACTTAAGTTTTACCAAAAAATCCTTTCCAATGGTTTCTTTTTTCTTTTTAGGTTAGAAACCCTATGCAAAATATTCTCAAATATCCTCAAAAGAACTTGCATACTTCGATAAGTTGAATTTCCCATAAAGGGTCTAGTGAAGTGAGGAGTATTTTGGCTTCAATACTTAGGGCATAGATAGGCTATGTATATGGTCAAGAGCTTCCATGTATCTTTGGGTATATTGGAAGACCCTATAGTAGGATTTTTTTGTATGTTATCCCTGGGTAACCTTTGGCCATCTAAATTATGTGATGCATTGGTAAGTGCTTAGCCCTAGGAAATTACTCACTACATACATCAATGGCATGATAATGGGCTACGAGTATAATCCTAACCCTTCATAGTTAGTGCTTTGAAATATTTGACTAACTCTATTTATGAGAAGATGATATCACAAACTAGACATACTATGTTATGCCTTCCCTTTTGTCACTACTTGTGTTCCATCCATTTGGAATACTTCCAAGCCATGTTTTCTTTATAGTTGGGTATTTGGATATTTGGCATCAAATAGACAACTATTAGTGTTCTCTTTGGATAGTAACACTTCTCCAAATTCTAAAAGTATTCTTCCAAACCTATATATTTAATATTCATTGGTTCAATCCACCATCTATATTTTAGATTTGTAACTTTCTAATAAAATTTCTCTCAATCCAGCCACAAATTGTTAGTTATGATAGAAAAATCAACCCAAGGTATATAAATAATTTTAAAGTTTGGGCCAACTTTGACCCTTTTTAGTGCATTGTCTCATTACACTAATCTCTATGAGCTAGTCAAAATCAGGGATAACTTTAAGAACCACCCCCTTAGAAAAGGTGTAAAATCCTAGCAAATCTTGTATACTTCCCGATAAAATTATTACTTTTATTAGCAATTTTTTTCATTTTTTCGGGAAAAAATAATCTCAATTGGTGAATCTTTTCTAATCGCTAGAAGTCTATGGAAAATCTTGATGAATTGCAATTTTTTTTAATCCAATAAAATATTTTCATTGGCGATTAAAACCTTTTTTTAAACCAATAAAATATTTCCATTAGTGAATAAACCTATTTTCAAAATAGAAAAAATATTTTTGTTGGCGATTAAAACTTTTCTTCAAACCAAAAAAAATATTTTCATTGGCGAATTAAGCCTATTTTCAAATGAATTAAATAAAATGGTAAATTAAACATAATCTCATACTAATAAAAAAAATTCAGCAACGAAATAAACTGGTATGCCAATAAAAAAATCATAGCGTGGTTGGCAAAAATATCAAATTCTAGGAAAAAATTTCCGCACATTCACATTCCTTCATAAAGTGTCTAGAATGGGGACAAGTGTCAACATATTTATTATGTCTTAAGCCATATGTCTTGAAAAAATAATATAACCCATGACTATTTGATGAATTTTTGATGGGTGATTGTAGTTGCATTCTAGAAGCAAATCTCTGAAGCAGTAGACTTGCAAATTGAAACCTCCAGAATAAAACTAGAACTATTAGATTTCCATAAATCAATGGTTGAGTTTTTATTGCTTATTAAATCACTTAAAGTCATGACAACCAAAATAATATTTTATCGTTGACTGGATATTAGCAATTGAAGGTCGCTTAAGTTATGACTTAAGCCTTTGGAGTCATCATAGTGACCGACCCCTCAACCTAGGCGAATGATGGGTTTAAGAAATGAACAGTCGAGATAGTGTGACGTGGGTCAAACTTTACCACTCCTCACTAGCCCGCTGGGGACCCACCTACATCTCTTGTCCCTCAATGGGGAGGCCAGAAAGTGCCATGTGGAATGATCAGAACCATTGAAGGAACTATAGCAAGGTGCAAAACATTACGGAGCTAGTGTTAAAGCTTATGCTACTAAAGGAGCCTTTTAAGCACCTTTTTTTTATAGTTAAATAGTTGCTATATGGGGCAACACCCTATATTAATCAAAAAGATTTTTTACATTCTCGGATGGGATCTGACACTTGACCAAGTCACCAGGGACTCATCCCAACAGTATTCACAATGAAGCCTTCATTTCCACAAAACATTATAGACCCAAATATTGAATGGATTGAAATTGGACACTTATACGGACTACAAACAAACCATCACAAACCAAAATGACGTTCCACATACACCAAAATATGCATTGTTGCAACCACCCTCACTGGTCTTCTTTCCTTTGATTGCACTTAGAATCACCGAACAATCACCACCATAGGCACTATGGGCAGGATGGTTTACTCGTTCCTCCTAGCTCCTGGTGTCATTTGCTACCCATTCTTCACCAATTCCCAGCTCCCAATCCTCCTCGTCTGAAGACCACCTTTCCTCGTCGAGAGCTTCTGCCATTGCAGATGCCTTCACCCAACCCTTCTGCCAGTCTTTGAGAATGTCAGCTGCACGCAGAAGAAAGTTGATACACCTGTCAATCTCCCCCCACCGATTTTTGAGAGCTGCATGGTTCAGTGAGAACACAAGGGGAAACTTTGGTACCGGCCATTCATTCCCACGAGCCTTGTAGTTAGGGAAAAATTTAGTGGAAAATCTTCGCCAATTGATGAATTCTAAAAATTGGCAAATTATTCGCACCCAACAACGTATCCAAATCACCCAAATTTTACGAACTATCGGTCTAATGCATGTCCATTCGCCAATGAGTTTTTTTATGAGGCATATTTAAGAAACAAATTCGCCATAACAAACTATGCATTTCAAATGGACTGACTAATATTTTCGCCTGGAATCCCGGAAGCATGTAATAAAACACCTACATATTCACCAATACTATTAAAACAACATTGTATCAGAACCCATTGAACACCAATTAAAATTTACAAATAGTTGCTTGTGAAGACCCATTTCGCCAATTAAAATTTATAAATAGTTGCTTATGAGGACCTATTTTGCCAATAACATTAAAAAATAATTACATTTGAGGACACATTTTGTCTTGAAAGTTACAACGTATCATTGTATAAGCACGTGGGATTTGCCAAATTTTTAATATACCATTTAAAAATCCCGTGAAATTCACCAAATATGGATTGATATAAATACAATCAAAACTGTCATTTATTCTTACACATTTTGTTCAGTTATGAGGTTCTCGATTTGGAAGTCAGTGAAAGATAAAAACATAGACTTAAAGGTGAGTGATCATTTCTTCAGAGTGTTATTAGTTATAATAATAATATTTCTTTATCTCTTTTCCATTCTTGCTTTAATCTTAAAGATGATATTGAGTAGGGAATGGGATCTATATTCTCTGTCCTTAAACAAGAAGACATTTTTTCTAGCTTTTATTCGAAGTGAGAGATCAATATGTTGAGTAGAAAGGGTAAGACTCCTCAGGGTAGTGAAGGGACTTGGAGGCCATCAAAATGCCCAAAACGTAGAGGTACCATTCAGTCTTACTTTGGAATTGGCAATGCTTCTAATCCATTAGATCAAGATGGAGCTACATCTTCATCTCTTCCACCAAATATTAATGAAGAAGGCATTCACAATACCTTACTGCCACCGAAAGGTCAAGGTGAGATTGTCATTGAGTTAAATCAAAATGTATCAAATGAAGATGGAAATACTGTAGAAGATGTTCCAAGGGATACCTTGGTTAGCTAGAATGAGATAAT